>MU617177.1:0-20214 GCA_025201705.1 Dissophora ornata
TTTTTTGGTCAAGAATTAATGTTGCCCAAGAGCAGCGTGTCGAATATGCACAAAATAGTGCAAGGTATCAGTCAGTTTGCCAAAGCAGGCCGGGGTATCCCTCATAGAAGGCGACAATGGACACAGAACAAAAATTCCGATGACTTGAGCGTCCATGGTTTTAAAGATGTTTTCGAGAGTATGACCTGGTGTGTTTAGTGGAAGTTGAGGACGATGGAGAAAGTGGGGGAAAGTTGAGGCGTGAACGAAGCGAAAAGCGATCAGGAAAAGACCGAGTACAGGAGATACGCGTCTCTGATAATATGAACATGCTAACTCGCGTCCTTTATATGCAGTCTGTGGACAAACAAAGAGCTACACAATGGAGTACATGAATACCTGTAGGGGCCATATAAACAGAGGGTCAGAGGGCCCAAAAAATCGAACTATGCTCAATTCTCGACTTCTATGTGCTACATGGCAATCAGCCTTCCATGCATTTTAGGTTCGCCCTTTCTGACCTCAATTATTTTTATTATTGATTTCCTAAAAGTCGCCAACATATGGAGATCTGGGCGACATCAGTGGCGAATCCCCTGTAGCTTCGCTCTTTGGTGTGCCCAGTGAACTCGGTCCTGTTGAGCCAGTGCCTGTCCCATTGCCGCTCGCGTTCATGCTCTGAAGACCACTCTTCAACGTCACAATCGACAGCTTTGATGTCTTGCGTTTAATCTTCAAGAGCTTCTTGTTCGTCCGAGCCTGAACTACAGATTGTTGTGCTTGTCCAGTTGGACTCTGTCGAGCCTGGTCTACGCTATCACTGCTCGCGAATGACTTCGAAGACTCTGTTGGGTATCCTATTGCTGGTATACCGAACGTTGCTGTCGCTGGAAAGTAGGATCCTGAGACATTTGGTAGGGATGAAGACAAAACAGGGTTCTGGACAGGGGGTAGCGTGATATTTCTTGGTCGTCCTGGGGTCGAAGGTGTAGATGTCCGCGATGGCGGACTTTTTGTTGCCGATGTTTCCTGGCCCGACGGTTCATTTTGAGGTACGACGTCAGACCCAGGTCCAGTGACCATGATCCTCCGTGAGGACCCAGTAGTTAAAGGTGATGCTGGCTCTGAGATATGTGGTGAAGGGGAAGGCACAGGTGTAGCCGATCCTGACGCAGTGTTACTTTTGAGAGAGAGCTTCCGGTATTGCTTTTGCTCAATGCGAGCGGCCATGTTCACATAGCTGGGCAAGTACTCGCGGTGACTCGAGTCAAACACGTAGCAGGTGGGTCCTGGTGAGACATCGACATAGCGCGGGGACGAACTATTGGATGGGATATTCTCCTCGAAGTTTGCCACATCGTCGAGCTCCTGGTCAGATGCAACATCCTGTAATGGTTGCGATATTTCTTGCGGCAGCGTAGCGGACCTTATTATCAAGGTAGGAGGAATAGGCCTAGAACAATCTGTACGCTGGTGCTCTGGAGTGATACTGCGCTGCGCTTGCCCTGACTGCTCCTGCATCGTCTCCTTCGGCAGTGTCGATGAATCTAGAGACTTTCTACACTTTAGTTGAGAATGCGGGTGAGGTGAAGGCATTTGCGCGGTCGCTTCCAATGGCCAGGTACTGTGGTAGACTGTATCATTGCTGCTGTGATCCACTCCATACGATGTCATCCGTGCATTGTGTATTCCCTCTGGGGACGTTACTTGACCCTGAACAGGCGGTCTTTGCATGTCCGACCAAAGATGTTCAGGAATATCGTCGACAGGTTCAGTTGCAGCCGCACCTTCAGTTAACGAACTATCGAAAAAGTTTGGCTGCACCAAGAGTGAAATCGGGTCTTGCACGTGTCCTCTCGGGTCATATTTGGTCCTTGGTTCCAGCCAACCCACTTCTCGCTTCCGCTGGTCCAGCGTGTCGTAGTAATCTTCATCCAGCACAAAGTTTCTATGACCTTCGCGTTCGCTGCGATCGAGGGTGTCATCTGCGACATAGTAATCCGATGCATCATCCGGATGGACCTGGCCTCCTCGGAACTGCCTCGAGCTGTTGCGATGGGGGTCGTACTGACCGCCGGATCCACACCATCCAAATATCAACCAAAAGTCACACACCCATAGGAAAAAACCGACAACTCCCATTACAGCGCAGGCCTTATCCATGTCTTCGTAGGTATTCTCGCACAACTCGTCGGGACCATACTGCTGCCCACTGTTGTACGGGGGGTAATCGCCTAAGGCAATAACGTGGCTGTCGTTGAAGCCTCCGAGTTGTCCCAATTCGCCTCCAGTCAAGAGCGATGCGGCATCCTGGCCGTCAATGAAACTCTGGCACGGGTATCCCTTATCGCTGTAAATGAATGCTACAATTGCACACGCAAGAAGCAGCGCACCAACTACAAAACAGCAAAATCCATGCAGATAAATCCATCTGTGATTTTCGGGCTGTCTGCGGTGATTGAGGATTGTCCAGACGGCGTAGATGAACGCCACGGCTCCAGAGATGCAGGAGGCAAGAGGTTCGTTGGCGAAGTTGGAGTGGTTCTGGGTTCTGTAATGGAGGAGGAACGCAGCCGTGGTGACGATCGAGATCGAGACAGCCAGCTGGAAAAAGCGAACAATGTTGTGTGTTACACTGGAGGACATCTTTGATAGCAGGGTTTGGTGGATTGTTCGGTGTAATGATTAGAGCCGTGCAACGGAGAAATACGCTCTTCTCAACAGTGGTTCGGCAGTGATTACGGTGGGTATAGCGACAAACGTGTGTGGTATATATGGGGGTGCGAACGATAGAGAGAAAAAAGGGATTCTTGCACTCTGTCATGGTCAACGTGCACATCGATCGACGATATCACAGGGTGCCAAGACGTGTCGAAACAGACAACGAGAATCTAACACAGTTCAAAGCGATCAGAGAAAACATGACGCAGCGACATCACTGCGACTCGCCCGGTTTCATTCACGCCCAGCGTTTCTTGAAGACCGCTCGTTTTGGGTCATTCCAACGCAGGCGTATGGTTTGTGCATGTTGACTGGCTGTTATCAGGGGTATGGGTGACTAGGGTTGCGGCGAGCTCGCTACGATACTTTTAATTGCATAGACCGCTATACACTATGCCAACCGCCCGAGCCCATCAATGAACCTCTAGTCTGGTCGTTTTCTTGTCGAATTTTAAAGTATAGTTTGTTGGCAGAATCTAACACAGTAGATGTCTTAGCGTGCCTGGAAAGAAAGGATAGAACGCGTGGAGCATGGGCATATGTTGTTCGTATTGAATGGGCGGTCTTCTGCACCGGACCTCCCGCCAAAAGGAATGAAAACATCTCTCTAACAGTGTCCAGCTCTGGTGAAATGTTAACTCAACAGAGTGGATATTTCGAGGAGAAAGGTCCAACGGACCAGCTCTCTTCAATGCCGATTGCATCGCGGAGATGCCGTCTGGGAGACACCAGCAGCATAGTAAGGGGCGATTGTTATTGAAGAAAAAGCGGCGTCAGAGGCGGTTGTGGTATGAGGCAAAAGGAAAAAAAGCAGGGATGTCGATTAAGAAACGTAAAGGAGTACGAGGCGAAAAAAAGGGATAACGCCTCACATCGTGTACTAGTAAGCAGACTTCATAATCTACAGTCATCATTCATGCAAAAGAAATGAGGGTGAAGGACGACACACAAAGGGGCAGAGAAAAAGGGTAGTGTTCCTGGCCCAGGACCTTCTGTCTGGGCGAAGTTGCTGGGGGGAAAGGAGAGGAGGGGGAGGGGGGGACATTCAAAGGCCCCTCTCAACCCCGTTTCTCTAAAATCCTCTTCTTCATTTCTTTCTTCCTCCATCCTGCATTGATCCACTCTTCCCATCCCCTTTCTTCAAACCGCGCGCTACACCGACTAACTAGCCGGGCTTCCTACTTCCCTCTCTGAATCCGTTGTCTTACTCTTTGTCTAGCGGTTTATTTTTGTTCCGTGTAGACGCATTCTGGCGCACATTTCCATTCACAAAGACGTTCAGACACCACGTCAATCCATCCAGGTACAGTTTCTGGACTCTCTGACTCGCGATATTCGTAAGCTGAGACGCCTCTCACTCTCGATCCGCGGCTCACACTACTTACATATCATCCATCCCCCCCATCCAGTTCTCTCGTCCCTAATGCATTCTCATCCCTATTTCACCAACAAACATTACCATCATATTTCGCAAAAGGGATATTCTGCTGCAGACTATCGTCAGCTTGGAAGAGTATACGGCTCTAATTAATCAGCGCAAGCAACAAGAAATGAACCAAGCCAACCTTATCGATGCCACATCACCGTGTGCACCACCTCATCCCAGGCGTCAAAATGAGCAGAATCGCTCCCATAAATTTATGAAAAGCGACAACGTGGCGGTTGCCTGTGAGAATGACTTGGCAAAACTCAAAATGCTGCAGCTGAATCAAACTGATATCAAGCGAAATGTCCGAGAGGAAGAAGACGTTCGAGTGAAGAGCGAAAATGCGCCGATGCAAGAGAAAAGCCTTGGAGAGTTTCTGCGCAATAAGAAGATTCTCGACGTTGCGATCCAGGAGGCGTTGCCAGATCGGTTGAGCACCATAAACAGCTGCACCAACAGCTGCACGGGTGTGAATATAAGCGGTGATGCAGGTCGCGGAAATGAGCCCAGAATTTATCCACAGCGATTTGTGGAGAGGCAGGGAGAGAAGGGCGACGTGATTTACAGTCAAGCGAATGGTAGGAACGACAAGGAGACAGCGCGCCAAATGAGCAAAAAATACATTGGTCATCCAGATGCTCGCGAACATCGAAATCTGTTACAGGAGAAGGAACAGCAATCGGGTAGGCAGATCTCGTCCAGCATTGCCAGTCGAGGGGCTAAGGATTATCTCAGCGGAGTCTGGACCAAGATCAAGCGATCGGGCTTCCCGTTATTGTCGTCTTTGCTCTCAAGCAAAGGGCAACATGCAGAACCGGCAATATCTGCAGAGCAACACACGTTAGACACCTCAAACACTCGCACAAGAAGCAAGCACGCTAGAAGCAGAGGTCTCAGGATTGGGGAGGGGCTCAAATTTGCCCGTGATGCAGAGAGAACCAAAGACATCGTTGGATCTCCTTCCCAGTCTCCCAATGGCATCTCTATTTCTTCTTATACCTCCAACCCTCTTCTTCGTCCTTCTCCTCCACGCCGTCAATTTAAAAAAGAACCAGAACATTACCCCAGCACACCCAGCACACCCAGCACACCCAACGACGACATCGACTCTGAAACCGAAATAGGTGCGCAACTAGCCGAGCTATCAACTGCAATCGATCGCCGGCAGACACATCTCCAAAACCGACATACCTACAACACATTCGGCACAGCCGAGAGCAATCGACTAGGCACCGGCAACAGCCATCGTAACAGCAAGGGATTTCTCTTGAATCAGGAAGCCACTAGAACTTGGCGTGGTCTGTTCGCCTCTGTTCGCCAACTATCACATTCTACTTCCACAACTGGCTCCTCAGTACACTCTTCCTCCTCCTTGTCAACCAGCATCTCCTCAACCAGAGGGAAGATTCGCTGGAACAAGCGACGCGCCAGAAGAATCCGTAAATCCGTTTTGGCACCTCCTCTTACCCAAAGCGAACTCAAGGAGAAGCAAATCATAAAGAGTAAGATGTCACGCAGGCTGTCCATTGTCGTAGTTGGTGATGGTGCAGTAGGCAAATCAGCTCTGGCTCTACGATTCCTTCGAGACCAGTAAGTACCATCGCATCACGTAAAATGGCTTTGCAAAATGAGATTGCCTTTCGAAGACAGTGCTGAGTTAAGATGTGTACTTCTCCGCTGTAGATTCCACGACGAATACGATCCAACGATCGAGGACTCTTACTGCAAGCACATCGAGATTGACGGACAAGATTATACGATAGATATCCATGACACAGCTGGTCAGCATGAATATCGAGGTCATTGGAACGACCACTTTCTGAGGTGAGTGAAGGGAGCGATTGAAATCGACCGGCGAGAAAAAAAAATTGGCATGCTAACAACGCATTAATGTTCTTTTGATGACATAGATCTGGGGACGGATTCATTTGCGTCTACTCCATCGCATCCATGGGTTCCTTCAACGAACTAAGTGGCCTCCGCGACCAAATCTGGCGCGCCAAGGAGAGCTCACATGTCCCCATGATCATGGTCGGCAACAAATGGGATCTTGCAGAGCAAGGCGAACGTGAAGTCCAAACAGAGGTCGGAGCACATTTTGCAGAAATGTCAAGCGCCCTTTTTGTTGAAGCAAGGTAATACCAGCGTGAAAAGTTAATATTATGTCGAATGGTCGATAGAAATCTAATGCGCCTGTTTTGCTGCATACAGTGCAAAAACAGGTTTGAATATCAACGACATGTTTGTCGCGCTTGTACGAGATATCGTACGAGCGAAACAAAGAGCAGGAAAAGCGACCCCTGATAGTGCTTCGTACACGTCCGAAAAGTCGAAAAAACCTTCGATAAAAGGATACTCGAGAAACGCAACCCCTCCCTCGCCAAAAGGAGTGCAACGCGACAAGGATGTAAAAAAAAGCTACCGCTGTTGCACCATACAGTAACGTAGTAAAGAAAAGGAAAAGGAAGATATGATAATTGTAAATATAATCAACATATCTTTGGCATCTACAACATCTTTGTCATGTTGAGTTGGAGGACTAAAAATAAGTCATTGTTGATCACCACACGACGCACCGCGTCCAGCGCATCTTGCCACTAAATCAGAGTGTAGAGTGAAGCTTTGTTTCCCACACTCATAAGGTTACATCAGCACGATGTGGTGACATTCCGCAATTAGCACGTTGCAACAGTCTTGGGGGAATATTCCATCGAGGTGGCACACGCCCAGAGGCAAGACCTAACGTCGACTCGACATGGCCGAATATATTCTTGGCTGTTATTCTAAAGGGCTATCTGCTGCATACAAGCAAAAGTGAAGAGTCGGTGCGGCAACGGCGATTTAGATGAGATGCCCTCTCCCGCGAACTGCCGGTATGCACAAGGTGTGACTGACACGAGGCTTTTGAGAGAGAGTAGACCCATTTGACTGGTCGCATGTTTGTGTAACGCGTGTGGCTATGACAAAAGCGACTTCCGGAGCAAAAAAAAAAAACCACTGCAGCGACTGCAGGACTGCAGATCTGTCCAGGCGTGCATTATTGCTGCTCTCTGCCCCCCCTCACTACCTCACAACAGTACCTCCATCCTTGTCCCTGACTCGTCAGTAATAGAGCGCAAGGGGTGGTTGTTATCTGTCCAATGCAATTTCTCGGATCTTGTCCATGAGTGGCCGACATGGGGTTGCACAAACGAAGCGACTACTCGAAAATGAAGTGCCCTCTCATGCCAAGCTAAAGCGAGAGAGCTATTGTTGTTGCTTTTGTCATGGGTGGCCTTTTCTTTCGCTGCTTCATTTTCTACACCTTTTCTTCCTCTTCTCCACACACCGCTACGTTTTTTTTTTATTTCATCTCCTCCCCTCCATACTCTTGTCTATCATCCTCCTGTAGCAGCACGACATAATACGACGTAATACGACATACATTATCTTGCTTCTCCGCAGTACTATCGACTTCATCTCCGCACTGTGTTGCTGTGCTGCCAATGCCCCCACCAAAGCGATATGTACAGCAGATTCGACTCGGTGACGTCGTGAAGAAGGTGCTCGCGAAGGAGAGGAACGGCCAGGTGTTTGTGCTCCTGGACGACGTCCGGGACATCTTCGAGGATGCAAAGCGACTCGAGTACGATGGCATTGGTGTGCCTTTCATGACTGACGAGAATGATGTCAGGTAATCTACCGAGCAATGCTAATGACACGAATGAGAATCAGGTCCCAGCTGCTCCACAGCCAATATGTGGAGAACAGCCTCCACAGAAACACACTCTGACCCGTTTTAATGTTGAGATTCAACTCAAACGAAGCAACGAAACTAAAGTCTTTTTCGTGATAGAATTACACCTCCTCGAGTCGAATACCACGAAGACTGTGTCCTGGACGTGGTCGTTGGACCTTCTTCTGACGACAAACCCGCTCCTAGCGAACCTATCGCAATCCCCTCACGTTCACCGCAATCAACTGCGCCAACCACCCCCGCTTCTTCCTTTACAAGCAGTATCATCTCGCCAGGGTCCACTTCCCCAATTTCCGTGGCACCGCTTTCTATTGTTCGCTCGACCTTGACCACCGCCTTGACTTCGGTCCCTGAAGATGCCGATGAAGTTACGAACATGGAGAGCCCAAGAGATATCGGTAGTCAATCTGCAACACCAGATGCGCACACACGGACAGCTTCGGCTACGTCATCGAACTCGGCCTCGTTAGGCACAGAGCAGGAGTCAACTTCAGAGCCAGTAACGAAGTACGGCTCTATTCCTAGAAGCGGATCGCTGGACTTGCTCATGTCTGGACCACTGATGTTCACCACAATTCAGACTGTTCATACGATGCCCATCGAGATATTCAGGGAGGAGGAGGAGAAAGAGAACCATACCCATATAGAAGAACCGTCCGCGCCAACTGGTGAGGAGCAACAATGCGAGCATTACTGTGTCTTCATTCAACTACACATCTTTCAAAATTCTGCTTCTAACAAACATATCATATATCATATATCACATAGCGGCGTCGTTGGAGTCACCGCCTCTGCCGCCTCTGCCAGCCTTTTCTAGTCCACAAGGGGATAACTACCAATTCAACCAGCAGCAGCATCACTTACAGCAGCAGCAGCAGCAGCAGTATCAGCAGCATTACCAGCAACAGTACCAGCACCAATATCCACCACCGTACCAACAGGCACACCAACACCTACAGCAACACCAACACCAACAGCAACATCAACACCAACAGCAACAGCATCAACAGCAGCAGCAACAGCAGCAGCAGCAACAGCAACAGCAGCAGCAGCAACAACAACAGCAGCAATACCACCAACGGTATCCGTTAGCCCCGCCTGTCACTATGGCAGGCTCGCCTCCTGTCCCTCCACGGCCACAGAGCACCATGTTCTCATCTCCTGTACCCATTCACTCATTCCACCGACTCACCATCGCGCCTGGACCGCAGGCTCTAGATCCAGAAGGCAGGGCACTCTTGGTGTCGTCTCCAACAGCGTCCTCGTTTTCTAGCCAGCAATCTTTCGAACCATTCCATCATCAGCAAAGCCAACCTACTTTTCAACTTGACCGAGTTAACACCATTAATCGAACTCAACCCGCTTTTCAGCTTGACCGAGTCAACACCATTCATCGAACTGCTCTGGAGAATGAGCCGGGACGTAATGGCGTGCAGCAGGAAAACGAAACAAAGGTCAAGGATCTGGAGATGAAGCTTCGTCGATCACAGGATCAGACGTTAGCATATGCCAAGAAGAACCATGCCCTGGCGCGAGAGTCGATGCAGATATCGGCCAAGATCATGAACAAGGCTACGCAAATCCAGAATAAGGTGCAGGCTGTTTTGACACAGAATCATGAGCTGCATGGGAATCCGGTTCCGCGTCTGTTCATTGTTTTGCCTGTGTTGATGATGGACCAAACGACAATGGCGTCTTCGAAGCCTGCATCCACAAGCGAGCAACGTAAATTCCGATTGCACTTCCTCTGTGAGTGTGGAGCCCATACACGGCCGCTGCAGAGTTCCGGATTGAACCATATTCACTTTGTGGAGCACGAAGGGTACGAAATCGAACATCCGATTGAGTTCTTCGGGAAATACGGTGCGTTCATCCGTAGTCTTTCGCATCTGATCCGAACTGGCGTTCATTGCGGCCCCATCTTGATCCTACCACTCCTGTCGCAATCGCAACAGAATCAGCTGCTCCAGCAACAAGACTCCAATGGCGTCTATCGTACCAATGCTGTGGGGCAGGAGACATTGAAGAGCAAGATCCTAGACACGAGATTGGCAGAGGCGATTGACTACCTAGACTCATTGGATCCTACGCTAGATAGTGATGATTATGGCGGCAACGAGGATCTTGTGGAATATTTTGACGGGACGAGCATTCGTCAGCTCCAGGCTTACATCAAGATCCCATCGCAGGATATACCGTGTCTCGCAGGCTTCCATAGGATTGTGACGGGTCAAGGATATGCCAAATGGGTCTGTGAGGAGCATTATCGGTCGACGATCCATTTCCAAAACGAGCTCTTGTTCCAGCAGGAAATTTCCGGGCTTGGCGGATTTTATGATCCAAAGACAGGTCGCGCCAAGGTTCAGTTGGGGACTGCTCAGGACGCGGCTCAGCTTTACAAGTTTATAAGCAAGGCACACAACTTGCAGGAACTAGACGTGGGGCTAAAGTGGACGTTTACAGAGAGCGACCTCCAAAAGTTTGGCCAGGCTATTCTCGATTCCAAGATCAGAGTCTTGACCTTGGATGGGTGCAAGCTAAAGTCGGACTCTTCGTCGTCCGTGAAGCTAATGAACTTTGGCAAGAAGTACGAGCCACTGCTTCGTCTCATGTATGGATCAAAACTCGGGTCACTAAAGCTGGTCAATATCCCATCTATGCTACTCAAGGTCACAACAAAACCTCCAGCATCAACTCTGCAGGGTTATGGGCTGAAAGCACTGCATTTAGAAAATGTGGGTATGCTAGAGTTCCCCGAGGCAGGAAAGATGGGGATGAATCTAAGCAGGGGTCTCAGTCTCGGCAATGGCGGCAGTGGACGCAACAACCCGTCAATGTCGTTTTTCAGAAATCTCGTGACGCAGTTCTTATTCCTGGCAGAGATCAGTGTTCCCGGGATGAATATCAGAGATGAAGGTGTGGCTTTGATCACAGAGCAAACTCCCCTCCAAAAAACTCTCAGGCGGCTCAATCTCTATAATAACGCCATCTCACCTGTCGGAGGGCAAATGCTGGGCGCGTTTCTTTGGCCAGATAAGGCATTAGTTCACCTGGACTTGGGCATGAACCCTATCGGAGACGAGACGCTGGTTCAAATCATCGAGTCATTGGGGCCCAATCTTTCGATCTTGAACCTGGAGAGTACAGGATTCCGGGAACACGCAGCCAAGGCTCTGGACAGGATGGTCGAGACCTACAACTCACTTTCCGACTTGGAACCCCAGCTCGAGTATCTAAATCTTTCCACTAACGCCTGGACGACGAGTAGCGTCCAATGTCTCGGAAGAATTATCATGCGGTTGCGACTTGAGAGTCCCCCTTCGTCACCTTCAACGTTGGCACCAGGTGCTGGAATGCATGACAAACCAGGGCATCTTGAACTGGGACCCGCGGAGAGCTTTTTGGTGGCCAACTCAATGATCAGGACGTCGCAAATGACGCTCCCGACTGACAGACCCTGGCATCAGCAGCCCGATATTCTTGTCCCGTACGCTGCGCTCGCTGCAACCAAGGAATCTTACACACCCTCGGCTTTGAAGGCGCAGGAGTCGATTGCTGTCAACTCGAAGCTCAAGGTGTTGCGTCTTTCGGATGCAGGTCTTTCAGAGAGCGCATCACGTTATCTCATCGGATTGCTGGACGTCAATGTGTTGACAAAGTTGGATTTGAGGAGATGTATTCGACTGTTCAAGCCTCGTGAGATCCTGACGATCCTTGCACGGATTTATCCCAACTCCTCGTACTCGACGGATGATGACTATGCACTACAACAGCAGCAGCAGCAGCAGCAGCGACAGAACATCCCTCGCGGTCCGACACCATACGGTATTGCAGGCTCGCCTCAGAACTGTCTACGATTCATTCATTTGAACATGACAGGAGTAGATGATCATGCCGCCAGAATCTTGGCCCAGGATTTGGAGACGAGTTGGTGTTGTATTGAGCGACTGGATATCGGAAGCAACCAACTGACACACCAGGGCATCACCATGATCCTAAATGCGCTTTGCCAGAACGCCTCGCTCCAGCACCTCAACCTCGGTCAGAACTTCGGCGCCCCCAACGCCGTATACCCATCCGCAGCCTCTGCCGTAGCAAACTCGACGCGGGAAGCATTGCGCCGCTTGATGATCACGAACAAGAAGCTACAGATCCTCTACTTCATATGTGCAGATATTGACACTATTGCCAAAGGACTCAGCGCCAACACAACCATTCGGTCCTTGGTCTTTGACCGACTTGAAGGGTCGCTCAACGATGTCGAAGCCTTTGGACGGGCTCTAGCTGTGAATCAGACACTGATGCGTTTTAAGGTCTACGACAACCGACAGCCCCCATTCTCTCAGGCTTTCCATGCCCAGCAGCATCAACAGCAGTATCAGACCTCAAACCCTCTGTTGAGCCATTACCAGCAGCAACAGCAAGCGCACCAAATCCATTACGTGGATCCGTTCAAGGACTTTAAACAGGAAGCGATCAAGACGATCGAGAAAGGAATCACATTCAATTATACACTTATTGAGATGCAGTGGCCCGAGATGTTTGATCGGTCGCAGCCCTGTACTGAGCGTCTGGAGGCGATCTTGACACGAAACATTGGTCTTCTGAAGAACGGCGGTACTGAAAACGAGACTGGTCAAGAGGCTGTCAAAGAAAGAGTTGTTTTACGAGGAAACAAGATTAGTCGCGGTCTTTCGATCCTGTCAACGTCCTCAACACTTTCAAACGGCTCTGAATCGTCTTCAACCTCATCTTTATCGTCTCTGTCGTCCAAGAAGGATCAAGGAGCCTTGAATCGCAGCCAGAGTAGCTTTATACCAACGTCATCTCCGGGCGGACTGGGTGAAGGATATGCTTATAGTATCCAAACCAACAGCAGCGGTGGTAATAGCAGCCATTACGGAGTTGGTGATACGGGTGGTAGTTACAGAAGCACAGCTGGAAATGGCACCTCGAGATGGGATGAGAGGAAACTGTCGATGTTGGAGCTTTCGCCTTGGACGATAACTCAACTCAGAAATGCGCCGACGCGTGAGCAACAGCAGCAGCAGCAACAGCAGCAGCAACAACAGCAACAAGTGCAACAGCAGCAGCAACAACAACAGCAGCAGAAACAGCGAGCAGCAATGGCGGAGCCTGAAACGCATATCATGCAACGTTTCCACAAGAAATGAACACAAACGCATTCATTTCTACGATATACCCTTTTTGATGAACAAAAAAAAATTACAATAAATAAAAGTACTTGTTTCTCTCGTGCCAAAATTTATAATTAGGGGATGGTGTAGTTTGGTCTTCGCTAAAATCGAGAATGATAAACATGAATATTCACTCCTAACATATGCTCTCAATGAGCGGTCGCGCTCATCGGTGTAGCGACCAGTACTTGCTCCTGACATTCTTGTTCCTGAAGATGCAAAGGTATATCCCATGCTGCACACAATCTTTCATAGATCATCCTCAGCGTCGAGTTGGCGCCCTGCTGCTGATGCAAAGTCACTTTGACAACGCGCCTCATTTGCATCTGCGGCTGAGGAACTTGTCCTTGACCCCGTCCCCCCATATTAGGAATTATTCCGTGGACAGAATGGCGATGTCCCGCATTGGAGTTGGAGTTGGAGTGAAGATGAATCTTGGATGCAAAATGCGATGTCATCGCTGCAGCCGCGCTTGAAAGGATCGAGCCACCGTCACTGGCGCGACGTCCCGCCAAGATGTCCGACGATTTCTTCGATGCCCCCGAGAATATATGTCGTTTAGGCTCAACTATCGGTGGAGCTGCAGTCATTGGAGCGATACTGCCACCGCAGCCGCCGTTAGAGGACGAGGATGAAGAGTCACAGGGGCCAAACTTGGATAGGCCTCCGCTACTGGCGTTGTTGCTACAGCTGCTGCTGCTGCTATTGCTACAATTGTTGCTGCTGACGTTGTTGTGGAGCTCGACTGTAGCGAGTACAGCGGCGACCGCGGATGATGATACCGTTCGGGAGCTGTTGGAGCTGTTGGAGCTGTTGGTCCTGTCTACGGGGAGGAACACTGCCTTCTCAGAGATGTCGACCTTGAACTTGACTGGCTTTACTGGCTGTTCGTCGATCGCTATGAAGTTCATTGTTGTTTTTGTTGTAGTCAGTTTCGGAAAGGCGGACGAAATGGAATAAAATGATTGATGGATCTTATTGAGATTGAACGTTTGATATTTTTTTTCAGACGTCGTCGACTATCTGTTTACCTCCGCCTTCAAATCGGCACTTGACACCGAACGCCGGTTTCTTGTAGGCATCGATTTGTATACTAGAATGGAAAAGATTCTTGAGGATCGTTTCTACGCGCTCCTGCGCTTCTACCGCGGAAACATGGCTCTTGAACATCAGCGGCTATTTTTTAAAAATACAATCCACAAGAATAACCATGGTCAGCGCTGAGAACTGAGTACTTCAGTTTTGGTCAATGTTCGGTAAAAATGTATGCATTAATATTTACTTGAGGTTTGAAATCAAAGAGTCTTGCAAACCATGGTCGTTTGGGCGACAATGGAGTCGTGGAAATCATGCTCGAAGTTCCTTCGGAATCTGTATCACAAGAAAGGTAGCTAGTGAGAAATACCGACAAGCGAGCGAATCAAATTATGGCCGTTATTCATGTTCAGCATTACTGCTCCTGACGGTCAATTTACATTTTCTAGAGTGCTGAGGTACAGAAATATTCATTGCCGTCGTCCCCCCAGAGGCTTTAACGTCCAGGGGGTGCAACTTGGGTCTTGGTCCCCGGATGCTAGACGCTGTAGGCATGACCCTCTCTGCTGACGAGGTATTCAAAGGCGATCCTATATCGCCCTCACTGATGTTACTAACTCCATTGGTGGGTGTATGATGTGCTGGTAGCGACAGTGGCACTGGAGCAGAACATTCGGAGCTGGAGCTGTAACTATTCTCTGAAATCTGTGTCGACATGACCTGACTCTCGATGGAGGGCGTTGTAGAGTCATAAGCATGCACAGCGACGTAGCCCTTCTTTCTCACCTCCTCGCTGTTGGAATAAAGATGAGTAGCCAATCCAGCAGTCTCAGTAGGATGCAGAGGTGGCAGCTGCGCAGCAGTACATGACGACGTAGGCGCCAGTGTATGAATTCCCTCTGTCGCTGTGGTCACCATTGTTGCCTGATAGCTGCCATTGCTCGCATTGACGCTCATCAAACTCTCGTGGGCAGATCCATTGCCAGGCGTTGGTTTCGGCGTGAAGGTCGACTTGCTGTCATTTTTCATAATATCTTCCCCTCGTCCACTGTCATCCTTTCTCATTGGTTTGGAAGTTTCCTGATCCCCGTCGAGTAAAGCTTTGCTCCTGTTCTCGGAATCAAGGATATCCTGTCTTGAGGGTGTGTTGGTGGCGTCGTTTTTGATTAAGCTGCTCTCACACATTACTGCGGGGCTCTGTCCTCGCTTCACTTCATTCATACGACTGGAATGCATGGAATTCAATGTGGCTTCAGGGTTCAAAGTCAATGGAGTAGGATCCATTCCCTTGACCACAGGAGAAAGTGGTGAGCCAGGCGATGCTGCGGGCGAATCACGAGGCGACAGAGGCGAGCGACCAAACTCTGGCGTTTTCGATCGGATACTGCACGTTGCTGAGTTTGGGAACGAGTCTGCTCTCCGTCTCGGTGCATCTATGACGCACGTCGATGTTGGTTGGGTTAGTGCCGTTATATCGCTCCGATAATGTCTTCCTAAACGCTTTCATGCTCCAATAGTTACCTGGCATGATGTCGCTCCCGTCCTCAATGTAGTTCTCAAGCAATTCCGCTTTGTGTTGGCAGAGCAGATGGTAAAACAGCTTTTCCATATTCTCCTCATTGCTAGTCATTTTCTCTTGAATCTCTACCAGCAGAGCCTCCTCGTCAAAGACTTCCTTGGCCTCTGGATTGCTATGAGAAGGACCAGGGGCGAACAGCCAGCGCATATGTAGAAGAATCTCTGCATCCAGCTCTTCTACCTGTATGGACCTTCCGCTCTCTGGATCTTGCGCTGGTTCTCCGAGTGTGTTGCGTTCCGGATTGACCATCCTGAACCACGGGTGCATCATCACGCCTTGCATCTAATTAATATTGGGTGCAAACCATAGCATCATGAGCGAAATGTCCGTGAGATGTCTTCGAAGATGGTAGTAAGAATCAAACATCGATTAAATCCCATATTTTTTTACCGTAATTCTGCGTTTGGGGTTGACAGTGAGCATTCGGCTGATCAGGTCCCGCGCCCCTGCAGAGATATCGGTGGGCATATAAAACTTGCCAGCCTTGACTTTGCTCAATAGCTGTCGGATGTTCTCGTCGTCAAATGGCAAGTGACCCGTCAAAAGAGCATATAGAATGATCCCACATGACCAGATATCAGACGAGGAGCCATCGTATTTCATGCCCTGTATGTTTTTTATACATAGTTTAGATTAGTGAGATGAGTTGTCGCGACTGCGTGATCAAGTTTGCGAAATCTATTTTTTTTCTGAAGAGTGCCACTTACCGTAACGACTTCAGGACTGGCGTAATGTGGTGAACCACAACTAGTCTCTAAGAGCCTTCCTGACTTTTGCAACGATGCCATTCCAAAATCTGCAATCTTGACATTCATCCGATCATCCAATAGGAGGTTCTCTGGCTTTAGATCACGATGGCTAACATCCCATGACCACCCCATGAGTGAAGATTAGCAAACTTTCCCATGGGGAGATAAAAAAAAATAGAGGGCAAAAGGCCGATTTTCGAAGTACTTACCAAATCTTCCGCTTATGGCAGAAGGCAAGGCCGACGATGATCTGTTGAAAGAACCGCAATGCCTCAGTCTCGTCCAACCTTCCCTTGTTGACCAGATATTCAAATAACTCGCCCCCAGACACATACTCCATCACAAGGAACCTGTAGTACATCATGCATGATTTATGATGCGCGCAATATAAAAGCAAGCGTTTAGATGAGGACTGCACCTGTTGCGGGCGCGAGAGGAAAAAGACGCGACATTGTGAAACACGCGTGTGGGGCGCGTTTTTGCCACCAAATTTAAATTTTGCTACGAAAGAGGAGCCCAGGTGCACTTACAGTTCCTTCTCGGTCTCGTAGACATCGTAAAGACGAATGACATGAGGATGGTTAATGAGTTTCATGATGGCGATCTCGCGCTCGATTCCACGATGGACTGCCGCCCGATTGACCAAGGAGGCCTTGGAGATGATCTTGACTGCAGCCTGCTCATTCGTCTTGCGGTGGCGTGCAAGTTTGACACAACCTTAAAAGTAAAAAAAAAAAAAATAGGGTTTGGAGAGCGTAAGCTTGCGAAAAGGCGGAATGAGAGGAGAAAAAAAGTCCATGCAGAATGCAATGCTGAAATAGTGGAATCACTGTGGTCAAAAGCAATGGCAAGAGGAGTTTGCTCATCTTTCCACATAACGAATAGTCCAAGGGTGAAGGGGTAACAGGGTCATCCGAAATAAGAATATAAAGAACGAGGATTGAAGGCAGGTATTGTAAATCCTTTCTCTCATTCGTGGGGTAGGAGCAATAAATTAGAGAACGAATGAAAAGGGGTAGGCTATCGCTGGATTGATGCTGATGCTGTAGCCAGAAAGAAAAAGGAAGGAAACAGAGGAAGAGAGAGATCTCACAAGAAGAGGACCACATCGCTTTCATTCAATAACCTAAAGTATGCAGTCGTCCATGAAAAAAAAAAATAAACAATGAAAGAACAGAATCCCGTTCTCCCGCGTATTCCGGAAACAAAGAGAGAGGGAGGGAGAGAGGGAAAGAAAGAAATCCACTAGTTGCGCGTTACCTGATGACCCTTTCCCAAGTGTCTTTCCAAGTAAGTATGGCCCGACATATTCGCTTGCTGCCTTAGATATTGATGAAGACTTCAATTTGAATGGGTCTTTGATAGTTCCACGATCAACAGACCCACGTCTAGGATGTGTAGATTGAACTTTTTGATGTTGCTGGTGTTGAGGGTGATGCTGTTGCTGCGGTGGAGGGGGACAGTTTTGAATGGCCTGGGATAATTGTGGTTGATGTGATGTAGGGGCTGTCAGACTGACGTTCTGCTGGGGATGAATAAGATGAAGATATTGCTTCTGTGGATGTTGCTGTTGTTGATGTGGGGGCTGTTGAAGAGGATGAATTGGATGACTGGAGTTATACTGCTGTGATGAAGCTGCATGACTTGTCGAGTCTATGCCGGCAGCGGATGATACACTTGGCCCACTGAGAGCAACCGACGGCGGTTTGAAGGGTGGGATGCTCATCAACATGGGAGTGGGAGGCTGCGCTCGAGTACGTTTCTCTGCAAGCATGCTGAAAAGTGTGTTGGAAGGAGAAGCGACTGTAAGGTTTGTTTTGAGTCCCGTTTGAACGAGTGGCAAAAATAATAATAAGTCCTAGTCGTGTAAAGGTTGAGACGGAGGTGGGGTAGGAACTCAAGTGTGGATGGATAAAGGAAACAAAACAAGACCAAGATGGATTTGCGTGGTCCTTGATCGCCGTCAACAAATGGATGAAGAAATGAGGTAGGAGAGATAGAGACACAAAGTGAGGGAGTACGCAAACAACAAAGGAGAAGTAAGGAGAATGAAGGAGGTGGTGGTCGGCGGAGAGTAGATGTAGATGGATGGAGGAATTCAGCAAAAATCTTGGGACTCCAAAGAAAATTAGGAAAGGGAAAACACCGGAACACCCCAGACTACGGGTCGCTTGGATTTATAAGAAAGAATGAAGTGGAAAGGTTAGGCAGGGAGAAGGGGAGAGGAGCATGGAGAGGCAGTGAGGATAAAGCGGGGGTGGAGCAGCAGCTGTGTCGATGTAGAGCGCCGTGGACAGTCTAGGGTCCAATGGTTGTGGGTTGTTTGTGGTTTTTTTTGTCCTGTCTGTGCGAGTTCGTCCAGTTTCTTTTTTTAGAAGCAGAGTGATCCGTCGGTCGCTTTCGCCAGTGAGTTTTTCTTGATTTACTACTGTACCTTGGGGGATGGAGGCAATGGCACTGTGAACATAAAAGCGAAAGAACAAGAATCAGATTTGACGCCGAAAGTCCTTCATATTAGGTCATTGAAGGGTCTGATTCTCTCTACGATCTCGTAGTTTCATTTCTTCAGCCCATGTGCTTTGGACAACATCGCCTCAGAATTCGCGCGTGGATGCGCGCCGAAAGGCGATGTGTCTGTGCCAGAGATGACGACGGTGACGCCCAGGTTGGTGGTTATTTTGATTTAGGTTGCTTGTTTCAAGCACAATAAAGATGACGAGAACTAGGTAGGGCGATGAAAGGCGAGAGATCGAGGGATCGAGGGATGCGCGGGAGATTTTTTTTTATATTTTTTTGCTGTATCCTTGTTTGTTTGTTTGTTTTCTGCACTCGTGTGATCGATCTGCAGAGGCCAGAAGGGAACACAATCTTAATAAATGCCGGATAGCAGCAACGCACAACAGCATTAACCCTGTGGAAATGAGGGTGGAACAAACAGGAAAAGAATGTTGTGCTTTCACACCGACCGCCAAAAAGGAACTGCGGAAACACATCGGCAGGCATGGATTGGAAACCCATGGAACTTACAGCAGAAAATAGCCACTTTATGATCGAGCTGAGGCGATGTGAATGGAAGAAAAACGCTCGATCGTCTCTTCTGCGGATCACAGATACTCAAAAGAATGGTTTGGGGTCGAAGAAGGCGAATAATTAATGTGGCTTTATGTATGAATCAATAAGATGGATGAGGATAAACGCCAGCAGGGTCAAAGTGGAATCAATGGAGTAGGATGAGATCTGGCTGAAGGTGAGAGTCGGTGGATAATGTTTAGAGCTTCAGATCTTGTGAACTTAATGCCATCCTTGTGCATGACCGTGGCCTTTGGCGTCCGGCTATTTATGCGGGAGGCTCGTCTCAAGATGACCTTGTCGTGAGAAATCTCACTCCCATTGATGGGTTTGATGTAGAAATATAGGGGTCAAGGAAGCAAGGAACAAGGGTGCAAAATCCAGGAGATGTTGACAGCTAGCCAAATCCCCGACGGACTGAGTCGTTGTTGTAAATGTCGATGACCAAACAATGCTTTGAGGGATAGATTTAAAGCGATGGAGCCCCAAGGCAAAAGGGCGGTGATGGGATTGATCCTACTGCCCGCACATTGGGCAGTGAGTTGCGCAATCTCTCTGGTGTCTGGCGCATGTATCGCGTCTTGACAACGGTCTGGGGGCGAAGAGAGGGATGTGGAAGAAAGGGGGGGGATGCATCATGCAAATTTATTCTTGCACCGAGGTGCCGATTCCCTTCCCGTGAGACAACATCGCAGTACATGACATTCGACCCGAGGATAAAA
>MU617178.1:0-12478 GCA_025201705.1 Dissophora ornata
TTTTTTGTTATCAAACGAAAGTCTAAAAAAAAAATGAAGCGGGACCACCACACACACATACTATGATCACCTTGGCGTTCACTCCATCCCTACAACAACTAACAAAATGATTCTTAAAAAACAATAGATCCCTGTTCTCGATGCATCCCGTCTCAAGACCAAGGCGGAACAGCGGAGAGGATACTTGATTCTGTGCATGCTCTCACACGCCTACGTTTGGGGGAAACATGAATTGGCAGCCGAGGTAAGAAGGGATACATTGCTTCATTATTTTATTTTTTTTACATGTTCATACAACCTCGAAAATGGGGGTGGAGGAAGAAGGGGTGGGTTGCACATTGTACCAACGAATATACACACGACTCACCCGAGTTTTGCCATGCTATCTCTTTTTTTTTTCATTACATTGAATCTTTATGACATGGAAACAACCTTTTGGATCTAATCTACAACATTATAATCAACAAAAACAACGACGATCTAGTCTCTCCCTGCGTCGTTGGCAGTTCCCTGGCAAAAGGTCGCAGACATGCTCGAGATGCAGCCCGTATTGACCCATGCAGCCGTTGTCCTGTGGAACTGGAGATTGTTGTACAAGGACGGTCCCAGAGATCTCAGGTAAAAAAAAAGGAGAAACATGGTGGAGATGATCGATAGACAAACAGTCATCCATCTGATCGGATTTGTTCGTGCACACACAAAAAAGAGAGATAGACAGAGCGAGAGAACAAAAGGCACTAAACCTAACTCATGCGTCATTGTTTCTGGATTTATAAACGCCCCCCTTTTTAGTAATCTGGATACTCTGGCAACACTGTCGGGCTCGAGTGACGAATCATGGTTCTACCTGGTCACAACAGCGATCGAGGCGACAGGTGCACCCGTTCTGAGCAAACTCCTTAACGCAATCCAACTCGTCCGTGACGAGAATATCACAGGACTGGTCCAGGAACTCGAAGCGATCCGTGGAATTATCGAGGAACTCGTCGCTGTTTTGCGCAAGATGTTTGAAAAGTGCGACCCCTATGTATTCTACTGGAAGGTTCGGCCTTACTTGGCCGGATGGGAAAACATGGCCGAGGCCGGATTGCCGAACGGTGTACGATACGAGGGCGTTGATAACGGAGAGTACAAGAAATTGGCCGGTGGAAGTGCTGCGCAGAGTTCATTGATCCATGCGTTGGATGTTGCATTTGGTGTCGAACATCATCCCACCGGATTCCGACCCAAAAAGGCCCATGGCGTCAACGGAACTACTCCAGTTGCTACCACCACCACTACTCACAATGCCTCCGCGGTCGACAATCAGGTGCACAACATTTATAACGAAAAGGCCAATGGACGGGTATCGCCAGCACCCGCGACAACAGGAGCAGGCTCGACCAACTTTATTCAAAAGATGCGATTCTATATGCCTGGTCCTCACCGTAACTTTTTGACACATTTGACCGAGGTTGCTAACCTCCGTCAGTTCGTCACACGCCACGCAGCATCAGGAGAGTTGGGTAGCCGACCAGAGGAGGTTGAGAAATTGATTCTGGTTTATGACGAATGTGTTCATCAGATCAAGGTCTTCCGGGATGTCCATATTCAGATGGTCACATTGTACATTGTCATGCAGGCGAACCGAGGACCCTCGATCTCGCATGGTGGATTTGCTACACAACCGCATGCGCAGGCCCCCAAGCCTGATGCGAACGCCAACGCGGTGCCGAACGGTACAGTTGAGAATGATACTACCAAGCCTGCTGTAGTAGTGACGAATGGTGAGACGACTACGACAAAGAAGGGAGCAAGTATCTTGTATCCTCAAAAGATTATCTTTGGAGCACCTCATGGATTGGCCAAGAAACAGGAAGAGGGCATTGTGCGTGGCACGGGAGGAACTGATCTTATCCCTTTCTTGCGTCAATGTAAGCAAAATGATTATCAACGTTTGATTGTCTGAACTTATTAATCTCTTTCTCTTTCTCTCTCTCTGGGAAAACCTTGTACTCATATTGGTTTCTTTCATTTTTCTTTTTCCGGCTGTTTTTAGCACGCGACGAGACAAACGAGTCCAAGATTGTGCCGACACCTTCGATCGGAACACGCAAGGCTTCCCTTTCGTAAAAGGAATTGGAACCCCTCTCCCATCAATACCAGCGTCAATCGATCGATCTTTTAAGGACGCCATTTTTTTTTTTTTTTTACGTTTCAGTACACATTCATAAATTGTATAGACATGTCTCTCTCTCTCCATAAAGTTTTACATTTTCATATATCATCACGGTAATGCCTCGGGTGCGTTCATTTCTCGCCCCCCTTGTTGATATGAACAACACGCGCTAGCCACGATAGGTGGACAAAATGACGCGATTTGTACACACGGGGGACGGGAGAAATACCTTTCTCTGTGTACTTTAGGCGATCGAATGAAAAAAAAAAAAGTCTTTTGGGCAATCGAATGATTTCCCCCGACTCCCCCCTCCGTGTTTCCGGCTTGCATTTCTTCCCTCCGACGTGTTCTTTTTTTTCGCGTGAATTATTACGCGTTTTTATTTCCGGGGGCACACAAAAAGAGAGAGAGAGTCATCCTGGTTCATACCCCCCAGTTATACGTAGAATTTCCTTCTTTTTAATTACAAGTCTATCGTACGTTTTTTTTTTTTTTTTTTTTTTTTTTTTTTTTTTTTTTTTTTAAAAAACATATATTAAAACTCGATCAAGGGTGCCTCCTCTGCTATCGGCTGAGGTGGGGGCTGCGCAATGAACGCCTGCTGCTGCTGCTGCTGCTGCTGTTGAATCGGTTGCTGTTGCTGATGTGGCGCATATTGTTGTTGTCCACCCAAGAACTGCTGTTGTTGAATTGGTTGCTGTTGGATTGGCTGCTGTTGAATTGGTTGCTGTTGGATTGGTTGCTGTTGAATTGGCTGCTGCTGCTGCTGCTGCTGCTGAGGATCAAACACGTACGGTGCCTGCTGCACTGCAGGCCCCAAAACCGAACTTATCTGCTGCTGCTGCTGCTGTTGTGGTTGAGGCTGTGAAGGAAGAGGGGACTGCATCGCAGGCTGATATGTATTGTTCAACACCGAAGGCTGTCCCTGAACCTGACCATTTACAGGGATGGGGGACATGACCGATGGTGCCACTCCATTGGGCTGCTGTTGCTGAACAGGTTGTTGCTGAATTGGCTGCTGAGGCGCAAAATTTTGCTGCTGCGCCTGATATCCGTACTGGCCCTGTGTTGGTGCAGCAGGAGCAAACCCTTGTGGCTGCTGCTGCTGTTGATCCTGCGCAACACTGCCTGGGGATGTGACCGTGTAGGGTGCTGGTCCAGGCGCTGACGATGGCTGGTATTGGTAAGGTGACTGTTGTGGCTGCTGCTGTTGAGGCTGAGGTTGCTGAGGCTGATATGGCGCCTGGAATGGAATTTGTGGCGTCTGCGGTTGCTGTGTGGGGGGGACACCACCATACGGCGCAGTTCCTACAGAAGGCACATACTGCGCATATCTTGAATCGGGCGCGTTTCCGGTCTGAGGGTATACATGGCCCTGCTGAGGGGTCTGAGGTGTCTGTGGAATGTTGTTAATGTACTGTCCCTGACCAGGATGTCCGTAGTTATTGGCATTCATTCGGCGTTGGTACGAAGAGTTGAGGCGCTCCTGGAGTAGGTGATCGTAGATCCTGACGGCATGATCAATCTTTTCGTTGAATGTCACAAACTCCTCTATAATCAAATCAAGGATGGGTTTCTTTGTTTTAGGAAATGGTCCAGTGGGAATTTCTCTTTTCAGCCATAGGCACGAACGAAGAAAAAAAAACCAAAAACAAGGGGGGGGGGTACTTACGCTGCTTCCGCGAAGCCTCCTCGATGCTGAGAGCGACCTTCAACTGTAATTTGGAGATTTGTTCATACAACGCTTGCACTTCTCGGTTTCCTGCAACATCACCCTGCATCATCTGAATCCTGTCCACCAGTACTGAGAACATCTCGACATTTGACTTTTCTGTATCCGTCAACTCGTTCTGAGATACTGTCGCGGTGACAGGCTTCTTGGTGAAGGTGTACGAAGAATATGTCGACTGCCTCTGACTCGATGACCGTTGAGCTGATGACGACGTCCCGAACGACTGATGAATAGTCGTCTCCCTCAACGACGCCTCAATGGCCGCCAACAAATCTGCATCCTCTTCCTCTACCGCAGCAACGGGTGCCGGTGCCTTCTTCGCAGGCACTGAACTCGACCTCTTGGGCGCCGAATAACCCGGTTGGTTATTCGCCTCCTTCAACGACAACTCGATTGCCTTCAACAAGTCTGCATCCTCCGCCTCAGCGGTTGACTTTGAAGCATTATTTTTCGATAACGCGTTGGTTGTGGTCGTAGTCTTGGCGCCATTGGACGACGGTGTCAAGGCAGTGGCAGACTTATTATTGCTACTACCGCCAACACCCCCGCTGGGAACAAACTCGAGCCCACCTCCTAGTCCATGACTCTCTAGGGCTACGACGCTCTTGTTGCCAAGCTTCTTCTTCATCCAGCATCCATCGCAGACACGGACCTCCTGTGCGACCCCGAGATTGGGCAACGCCATCGTCTTGCTGGAACACTGGCCACAGAACGTCGAACCGCAGGCTCGACAATGGTGTTTACGGTTAGTGAGCGTGAACGCTGACCGACAGCGCGTGCACACATCAGAGTCTGTCCAGTCTGGCGGCTATTTTTGTACATCAAAGCAACAGAAAAAAGTTATGAGTGATGAGAAGCCCTGTCAACATGGTGGCCGTGCGACTTGATTTCTCACTCTCTTTCTTTCTTTCTTTCTTGTCTTCTTTTCTTTCATCTTACAGCTTCAGATTCGACGAGTGCTGCGCCAATGTTGTCCTTGGGTGGGAACTGGAAGCCCTCGTGCTGAAGAATCATATAAGTGTCGCAGACATATCCCAATCCCTGTTTTCCTCTAAACAGAATTCCCCATGTCTGAATCAATCCCAAGATACGGTTCTTGACCTCCAGGTTACATCCGGACTATTATTATTTTGTTGCCAGGCATATGTAGACAGAACAAACAGGATGTTAGCATTGGCCCACAAAGCATGGCGAGAACTTTGAGCTTGCACAAAAGATATAAAAAAACTTACCGGTGCTTTTAAAATTGAAATCATGTTATCGACAAATTCACGCGATGCCACCTCGACCAAGAAATGGTGTCCTCCGTTCTTGGCACAAACATCCGTCAGCTATTTTTGCCACATATTACAGACGAGCAAAAAGAAGAAGATATACAACAAAACTCGAGAGTTAGAAAAAAGGCATAACTCTCCACTCTCATCCTCTTCTTCCTTTTTGATTTCCCTAGCAAAAAGCATTTCCCTGCCTCTCTCCTTTCTCTCACTCCTTCTATATATGAATATGTGTATACGTTACCCCAAGTGCAAGCAGTTGCACATTCGGGTTCTTATGTCCTATACGTCGCTTCAGTGCCTTCACCGCGTCCTTGGGCGTGACCTGCTTGGACCGAATCTGGTCACAGATTTCGAGATTCAATGCCAAGTCTTCGGCACCAGCTGGCAAGTTTTCAGAAGTTGCTCGGTCTAGAAACAATTGTTTTTCAGGTCGGGAGGTAGAGGGAGAGGAAAAAGAGTATTTGATAAGCACAACACATTTCTGAGAGGTACATGCGGGTAAGCAGGCTGTGATGGGGATTACATGGGGGACGGGGAGCAAACAGGCTGTAATGTCGTGGTGATGGGCCAGCATTGAACGCCCTGGGAACAAAGTGTGACAAAGTTGCCAGCCCCTCTCACCCCCCTCACTCTGCGTTGACAAACGAGCGCGAAGGGGGGGGGGAAGAAGGATGGACGATCCTTACCGACGAGCTCGTCGATGGGTGAGGTGCTCCAGAGCCAAGACATGGTGCGTGGTGAGGGGGGTGTGTGGTTCAATTGCAGAAAGAGAAGAGGAATGTGGGGAACACCAAGCGGGAAAGTAGACAAACTCTATAGGTCGGGGGCCAGAGCAAGGAGGTGTGCGAACATGACGTTTCAATAGCTCCCAATAGAATATTTATTGTTCTGCCACACACACCCTCAGGCATCGTCGTCCTCGGAATCATCGAGCACAATCAGACCATCGACCCACTCAGCCCGGTTTACATCAACCGGTGTCTTGACCACTCGGAACACCATCTCGGACAAACTCTTGCACTCAACCACGCCCTCCAACTCAAGCTGCCGCAGGCACTCAACCATCAGCTTCCTGGCCGACTCTTCTCCTGGGACAGGGACAATACTCCGTGTCTACATTTTGATCCGCGGGGGGCGCAATCGCGATTTGAACCGTAAGATAGTCAATACTTGCAGAGTCGGGTTTCACGACACTTTTTGTGGATGGTCTGAAAGGACAACAGAAGCAAAAACGCATACCTCTGCCTGGATCACTTTGCACGCGAGTTGCTTGCTCTCCTCATCGTCCACCATATCGATGTAGTCAAACTCAGCCTCCTTGCGACTACGCGCCCACTCGCGAAGATGGTCCAGAAGCATCACCTGCGTCACTTCTGACTGGCCCCTCTCTTGCTTTTGCTATCCGTTGTTGCATCAATTGAAGGAGAGTGTGCAGCTTTAGGATGAGAAGGAAACGTTTTTGTGGTTTGCAAGCTGACACCATCGACAAATGAGACTTACAGCTTCCTGAAGCACAATGTCGGGCAGGACAACCGGTTTTGAATACACAAACTTCTCCTGGCTTAAAACTCTCAGTCGAAAATTGGTCTCGTCATTCGGATCCGTGCAAACCGCTTGATAGTTGAACAATGAGAAAACAGCAACAACGAAGCACACATATTGTTTTGTTTTGGGGGTTTTTTTCAGTAATGGGATGCCTCACATAAATCATGAAATAGGTGGGGGGAAAAAAACAAGTTTTGTACCGCTGTCGCCAGGCCCAAAGGTAATTTGAATGCAGCCCTTGAAATCCGAAGGTTGTCCGACCACCCTTATCACATCGCCTAATTCGTGCGCCTCAAGACCTGGGATGCGACTTGTGTTCTGCAAGGCGAGATATTCGTCAGGGATCCACATTATACATTGAATCGCTCCAGTGCCATCATCCACTATTATCTCGGGAATCCGTTGTGGAGAGCCAAAACGCGTCAATTAAAATTTTTGGTGGCGTTTTAGAATTAAAAAAAAAAAATGGTGGCAAACGCGGGTGCTGGGGGGTTCGACTTACAGTTGTATAAGATGCGCTTGTTTGCTCGATGCACCATTTGAACAACACCCATGATCTCCACAGCCCTGACAGGATGTGAATGGTGACGGTAGATTCCTGCGCGGTGAATCGTAAACATTACTCGTTAGATTGAACAGCTGCGGGAAAAAAAAAAAAAAAAAAAAAAAAAAAAAAAAAAAGGGAAAGCTGGAATGGAAAGGGGGGTGATTACCATCGTGGTCAGGTACACGTGCTAGAGCCTTGACTTGAAAAATCATCAGCTGCATGGGGACATGGAGGAGAGGATCCATCCCCCATAGGATCTCTGGCATGTCCATCTAGCATTGGACTGTCGCGGTGGAAATGCAGAGTAAGAGAGTGATCGAGGCCAAAGTGTGTCAGAAGGAGTGAGAGGTTCGTTCGTATTCGCGGGTTTCTTCTATTTCAAAAGCACTAAAATCTGCTAGCTACAAGCCACTTCAAGGGCACCTACCACTTGTAAAAAAATAAAGTGCGCTGCTGCACAAAGGATTGATTTCTCATTTCCACAACGACCCATCACTTGACATCATGGAAGACGATGAACTCGAACAGATCCGTGCTCGGTAAATGTCTGGAAACTGCCCTTGCCCCGAGAGTCGAGATTCACCTGGCTACAACATGTCATTTTAGAACTGAAAACTGACCCAACAACATTCCTCGCGCTCCATCAATGCTGTAGCCGCATGGCAGAGCTCAGAGCTCAGTCCGGAGGTTCCGGAAGCAGCATGGGGGGTCTTCCTGTAAGTCGCGATTCTCTAGGAAGCCCAGGACACAGCTGTTGACTTGCTTTGTCGTATATCATCAGACTACGCTAAGGGGCAATCGCTGAACACTACGAATACATTTTTTTTTCCTTTGCCCCATTTCACGCATAGACTGGAATGAGCGGCGGCAAGAAAGATGAAGACGAGAAGGCAAAGAAGAGGTACTGGCGGCAAAAATATTTAGCTCAATTGCCACAGCAGGAAAAACGACACTATTTCACGAAATGATCTCTAATGACACGTCGTTTCTTTTTTTTACGAAAAATCGATACAGCCAAATGGATGAGATGCGCCGCACTATGGTACGCTGACGCAAATGTCTTGACAGGAAATTCAGGCATGAAGAAAACAAGGGCCTGGAGGAGAATAATTATCGAAAAAATAACGGACTCTTCTTAATCCACCCTCTAGTTGATCCAAATTTTGGATGGAGAGGCTCGTGAGCGCCGTACGTATTTTTTTTTTTTTCGGGAATCTATTTCTCAAGTTGTCGTGATCTTCATATTAATATAGTCCGCCCACTTTCCGGAACGCCACTTTTCTACTGTGTAGTGTCACGTATCGCCATGGTCAAGGCTGACAAGGCCAGGGCTGTTGAAGATCTTTTGATCCGCATGGCTCAGGGTGGTCAGGTCCGTTCCAAGATCACAGAGAAGCAGCTTATCGAGCTCCTGGAGCAAGTTAACCAGCAAACAAAATCCGAGACCAAGATTGTGGTATGCTTATATTCCTGTGTGTTGAAGAAGAGACCTGACGAACGTTTTTCAGAAGATTTTTTGAGCTAACGATTTGTACCGCTTGTTTGCTTAAAAAAAACAATAGTACAATCGCCGACGATATGATGATTCGGATGATGATGATTTCGGTCTTTAGCGGGCGAGTTGAAGCATGAAAGACGGAACTATGACAAGGATGCAATTAAAATCCAAATTTTATATACTTTGTTGTCTTTGATTCATTACATTTGCCCGAAGATGATGTGTGTATCAACAATGAGTATGCAGTCTCTATCTTCTGGTGATTATTCAAAGTCGATGCGGGTGTGTTTCCCGTCCCGAGATGATCCTGATCCGTGCGATGTCCCAAATTACTCGGACAAAAAAAAAGGGTCGTCGCTTTACTGCTTCTGCAAGGCCTCCCACTGAGCAGGCGTAAATGATTTCTAAAAAAGTTGCAATTTACACAAACATCAATGTAATTTGCGTTTAGAACGTCGTTCTTGATACGCGACCAAAAAAAAATTCTCATCTCGTTTTTTCTGTCTCACCTGGGAAAAGGCGTGCACAACAGCGATCTGGTCCTTCAGGGCCTCATTCACCATACGATGCTTCTGCAACGTCGTCTTTCCTTCAAACATGGGCGATACGATCATAATCTCAAAGTTCTGTCCGCAGCCGCCTAGTAATTGTCATGTTTGTTTTTGTTTTTGTTTTTTTTTTTTTACAAGCGAAAAATCATTTTTTCTTTTGAGTCAACGCAAAAAAAAACGATCTGATAACGCAACACCCATGTGAAGCACAAAAAAAATAATCAGATAGCCGTGCATCCTTTGGACTGGCGATAACAGTCCTGGCGATGTGCACACACACACAGAGACACACACGTACCAGAGATATCTTTTCCTTCCTGGATCGACCGGGGTGGGCATTGAAAAAAAAAAGAATGTTGGAAAGAAAAAGTGAATGTGAGTTGGAGAGAGTCCAGCACTAAAGACGGAATGACCAAAAAAAAAAAACCTAGTGTGCATCATACGACATGCGTGGCTCCAAGACGGGCATTGCACGCCTCTGTGAGAGACTCGATTGTGACAGAAGTAACGGGTGTCGACATGGTTATATAATGTGTGTTATTAATGAGGCAGCGTAGAGGTAGGTAGGCTGGTGAGTGGAGTGGAGGGGTTTTGAGAAGAGAGAGATGGATGGACAAAAGAATGGATTTGGAATCAAATTCATAAACGTGCTCTGTGCTTTTAGACCCAGGAAAATTTGCAACCTTTTACCCCTTCGCCTCTTTATTGCCCGTGGCTCTGTGATCCTGATTTACTCCACCCTTGTCGCGACAGGATTCAGCCAGTTATTCTCTTTCTTGGTTTGCTTTATTCGTGGAGGACTATTTTCTTCTTTGTGCTATATGCTTCTTGCATTTGCAAGTCGCTTTACTCAGCTTGCAAGATACGCCTCGACTTGGCTGATCAGATCAGCCTTCTTGCTACCATTTGGCTTTTGATTGACAGAGTCCAGAAACTCTTTCAGCGTCGCGACAGTAGCCTACAGTTACATAGCATCATCCAATTGCATGGTTGTGTCAGTTATTTCCTTCCTTAACTTCAGTCCCGATTATAATCGCTTGGCATTCTTTATCACGCCTGAAACGTTACATACCTTGCTAAGTTGATTGTTGTCATACTTGTATCGCATGTCTTCCATCAAGCTTGCGTTGTCCGTAGGTTGGCTGCTCTTTGCCCTTTTAGCCGATGACGACTCTTGTGATTGCGATTGCTGATAGTAACGTTGCAAATCCTAAGTGAATACAATTGCAGTTCCCCACGCAGTGCTTGCATCTATATCGGACTATAAACGGTTGCACTTACCGATGGCCTCTTGGATGCAAGGGACGGCGTGATTGAAGGCTCAGGCAACTCCACAGTCTCTGACACATCTTTGAAGTTTTGAATGTATGCTCCAGCGCGCTATGTCCACACATTGTTACTACATGTGAGCTCGGGTCACTTGGGTGGAGGAAGCAACAAATGGAAAGGCAAGATCATGTAATTTGACTTACCACCTGCATACTCTCAGTCTTTGGAAGTGTCTTGTCGTCAATGTCCATATCGCGCTGGTTCAGTGCCGTAGCTTGAAGAACCTTGTAATGTTTTTGAAGTGCTATTTCACCAAAGCAAGCCAGCATAGTGTCAGAAACACAAAGATAATACATTACAGATCCACATTCCAAATTCAGTTTGTTAAACGTACATGGATTCTCATAGTTGTCTGGTTTGTAGCCCTTTTTCATGTTCAGCTTTGTGACGATGGCCTTGGCCGCGTCGATGAGTTCGGTGGGCGCTAAAAGCAGTTTGATGTTAGTAAACCACTCTTGAGCTGTGATAAAAGCACATCAGACACAAGGCTGTTACTTACGAGTATAGTCCGTCTGAATGGGGAGAGGTCGAATATCGTCCGCCCATGGCAGTGGGAATAGCTGGAATCCAGGGGGCTGCTCTTGGCCGTTCGCGTTAACAACTTCCAACTATACGTCCACATGAATATAAGGAGTAAGTATCATTGCAAAAAAACGATATCATACTCTTTTCATTATGAGAAGGCTGCATACCTGAGGCAGGAGGGCTACAAGACGTGTACTGTAGTTGGATCGCTGAGTAAACGAGCAGATGGCGACCTTATCCGTTTCTGCCATGGATTTCAACAATGATGAGAACGCTCTCGTGCTACCCTCATACGACCTCTCGTCTGGATACAAGAACATGGCATGATTGATGTTGTAGTGCATCTTTATCGCGCTTCTATCCTTGAACCCGATCAAGATCAGTCCTGGCGGCCCAAAAGTCTTCATGGCACCAGTTTCTTCCTTTGTGAAAACAACCTTTTTACCACCAAACTCCCAAAAGTACTTCAAGTCTGCTGATCCTAGGTATTGAGTCGTATCGGCACAGATCCATTTTGTAACAGTATCGACTTCCCGAACCGCCTCTCCTAATGTGTAGACATTCCTGTGACCACCCTTGCTTTGTGACATGACCAAATTGTAGCCCTTGACACCAATTTCCAGACCAGGAGCCAGCTTGAATGGAATGTTAAACATGGATCGCTTCTTGACCTCCTTGCGCTGGACTCTCTGCAAAAGCTCGCCCAGTTTAGCCGACGTGTCGTCTGCGGGAGCATCTTCATCTTCTTCATCATCCATTCCCTCAATGAAAATGTCCTGGATATATAAAAAGCGATCGATGGTCAGAACATAGCTCAGGAATAATCGTTACTTCCTAGCGGAAAGTGGCACAGAGCAGTACCTTATAAAAATTCTTGCGATTGAACTTTTCTTCCGGTTTGTCAATATCAAAGAGCTCGATTTTGATACCAAACTGCTGCAGATCCTTAGCTCGGACCTTGGAGGCGCTCCGCAAACTGATATCGCCAGAATGAGGATCATCCTCGTTTGTGAACAGGAACATTCGCTTCGAACCGACACGCTGCGCGCTGTTTATGAGAAAGACGCAAAGGTATTTTTAGCATATTTCACCGTAATTTGCGATACGAACTTCTATCGCAGAAAGAAAGGACATCGTAACCGTACCTGCTTCCAAACATGGTGGTGGCTGTCCAAAAGATCTCACCGAGCGTGTACTTTCTATTGCTGGTGCCAAATTCCTCGTCGAACTTGATTGATTCTAGTGGTGGCATTGATGGTTCTCGTGAGTTAAAAAAAAACGCCACTAAAAAAATCCTCTCGCCACCATCCAAAAAA
>MU617179.1:0-20128 GCA_025201705.1 Dissophora ornata
GGGGCTGGGCGTGAGAGTTTCGTCACTTCGGTGACGTAATTTTCGCGCCCATTGTCCTCGTTTCGCCAAAAACGGCAGTCCCACAAACAACAGACACTAAGACAAAAAAAGCGATGATGCAGCATCGATTGATTTCTGATTCGCTCCATCGCTCCATCCATCTATCCATCCACCGTCGTCAATCCAACATCCCCCTTGTCCCTCGACCAGCGCCCGCACACTCCACTCCTCCTCTCCTCGCCCTCCTTGTGCACTCCACGTGTTCTCTACCTCTGCTCACACGCGCATTTCTCAATCTCATTTCTAGTTCTCTTTCTGCATTTATTCACTTGAACATTTACACGCACCACTATCTTTTGCATTGATCGTCCTTCTCCTTCTTTCTTTATCCTCTTTCTCTTCCCCCTCTATAACCAAATATTCACTCCGCATCCATGGCTCAGAACGATAGCCTCGCAGTGCCTACCGGCGACAACAGATATGTCACCGTCTTTAACGATCCCGTCAACTTTAACGCAAAGCATCCCCTCAACAATTCCTGGACTCTCTGGTTCGATAACCCTGGCAAAAAGTCAAATGCTAACAACTGGGAGCAATCTCTTAAGGAACTCATCACCTTCGATACTGTCGAGGACTTTTGGGGGTAAGGCGGTCCTACAAAAAAAAATACTTTGTTCCTGGTTTTTTGGCTTTTTTTTTTTTTTTTTTTTTTTTTTTCTACACGTCTAAGAAATCGATCCGCATCATGCGAACTGATAAAACATCCACGCTGGCGGGATCGGCTGAGCGTTCGATCCACACCAGTTGATATATGTGTCCATTTACAACCGATGGTCCGTTGGAGTTTAGCCAACATAAGAGTAAACGTTCTAAAATGTCGAGATCCTAAAATGACCCAATGATGTTTTCCTCCGCATAGTGTTTACAACAACATCATGAAGACCTGCGACCTCACGACCAACTCCAACTACCATCTCTTCAAGCAGGGCATCAAGCCAATGTGGGAGGACTCTGCCAACAAGCATGGAGGAAAGTGGAGCATCCAATTGCCTCGCAACAAAACTGTGCCTGACATTGACAACATCTGGCTTTATACGGTACGTTTTTTTAGCTTGACGCTTAAATGCAACTGCTATTTTGATTCGGTCTAGATCAATAGGAACGTCCTGACACGTTCAGCTATTGGTTACTCTTAGATGTTGGCCTGTATCGGCGAGGCGTTCGAGCATGAAAGCGAAGTATGCGGAGTAGTGGTCTCTGTCCGCAAAGGCTTTTTCAGGATAGCACTGTGGACTCGATCATCAGACAACCGCGACATTGCCATGAGCCTTGGGTAAGTTACCTTTTTTGGGGATTGCTGCTTGGGAATATGAATCGATCGTGCTGCTTGATATCTTACCATGATACTATTTCCAATGTCCCATTACAGTCGCACGCTTAAAGGCCAAACTGGCATTGACGGAGTATTTGAGTTCCAGCCTCATCACGACAGCAAGAGTGGTGGCAAGCCCTGGACCGTGTAACATATATTAGATTAGACTGGCTAGACTCCTCAGGAAGGGATCGGGCAATGTCAGCATGATCTGGAGCAGCAGGCACAACCAAATACAATTTCAACTCATTCTCCTTCTGTATCGTCCGCCGATAGTACCCGAAACGATGGCATACTTAGCCTTTTGACGCGATTCTATCGAAACCAAAACGAACATCATCCACTTTACACAACTGTTATCGATTTTAGAAGCGGATGCGCAAAGCATGGCCGGACAGAGTCGTTTATTGTCACATTTTCGAAAGGGCCACCGTATTGGTTAAGACAAAGAAAAGTTGATGATATCGCCGAATCCTACGCCTGGAAGACTGTCGTTGTACATATTCCGAGCACATGCTATTTCCTGACGAGAAACAACCTATATGTGTATTAAAGCTCCAGACCAGGCGCATCATCGTCATCAGAGAACGATTCCACAGAGCTCATTTCATCGTCCGAAGAGCTTTCATCCGTTGCTGCATCCGCTGCTTCCTTTGTAGCATAGCGCACGACATATTCTAAACGTTGCAATAAATTATACAATTTAGCATACAGATGTCTGCAGACATGGTCAATTGTAACGTAAAGAAAAAAAGGCAAGATTCAATTACCCTTGACTTTGAGCTCATATCCGGCAGCTTCGCGCATCAACATGGCGGCGGCCTCCCCGTTCAAAGGATCTGTGGGGTTGGGATAACGAAGCAGCTGAGGCAGGAAGACCTCAAAGATGTTGATCATATCTACCGGTGGTTATGGTAATCGAATGGTAGAATCAGTATCGACTTGGCATCACCTAATACATTTTCTCCGACTGTCGGAACAGAAACGGCGACTGCGCAGAACAAAGGGCTTGAATGTCTTTCACTGTACCAAACATTGGGCTCCATGTCTGGTTGATGACATCCAAACACACCGATCCGCTCCTATATCCAAAATGGAATCGAGAAAGCCAAAGATGACCGGGTTAGCTATTGTTGATAGCTCTCGTTGTTTTCTGTCCCTTAAATTCTTCATTAGTCCCCTCCCTTCTTTTCCATTCCATTATCTACGTTGCTGCAGGAATCAAACAAAATAGATCCTTACAGCTCATCGATATTGGGGTGGAAGATCTTGTTCATGAAGCCGATCGATGGTGACTTGTATGGGTACTGATCGGGAAGTTCGACATGCACCTTCCAGACACCACCTGTAAAAGGGGCTACAATGCGGGAAAAAAAATAGTGAAGTTCTTAGTGATGGATAGGAGTCGCACATCTCTGCCTGTTATTTGTCCCGTTGTCCCGAAGAAATGCGATTCACCCCTAGTTCTTTTTTTTCTTCTTGTCCTGCTCGTGATCACCCGTTGTGGAATGTACTTACTGTCGGTGGGCCCATGGAACCGAACATAGAACTCCTGCATGTTGTCATTGACAAGTGTCACTTCATAGTCGCTCATCAACCTATTGTGCACCCCATTCAAGTGGTATTAACGAATACATTAGAAGAATAGTAGCAAACAGAGGCTGGTCAGAGAAGCGTGGCCAGCGTATTGACGCAGAAAAAAGTGTACAGGCATGCTTTCACTCTAGCTTACAGCTTCATCACATCAGTTTCGATTCTTCTGCGTGGTGAGGACATGGTGTGTTTGGCTCCTTTTCGTTATGTATGTGTATATTGTGTTGGGTAGCAGTGGACTGATGGGTAGGAAAAAAACGATTCGTGGTGATGGCTGAAAGGGAAGGAGAGAATGAGGCAAGAGCGAAGAGTCAAAAAAAAAAAAAAAAATGACAAGGGGCGAGCAGGGCTCAGGAGTGGCACGGGACTCGAAGGGTATACAACCAGCGCATTGGGGTTGGTCCAAATAAAACAAAGTTTCCCACAAAATGAAAACCTGTGGACGGACGCGCAACACTTCTACACTATACTATGGTGCTGGTGCTATCACACATCACGGAATGCTGATCAGACAGAAATGTTCGCAGAACCTCAAAGTCAGCCTTTTATTTGAATTATAGACAACAAGAGAGCATTTAGTTGGCAGCGCGGCGGCGGTCACGCTCCTCAGCAATGGTGAGCTTGACACCCTTGTTCTTGGGGAGAGAGACCCAAGGCTTGTTACCCTCACCAATGACGAAAACGTTGGAGAGACGGGTGGCGAACTGGCGGTCGAGAACGTCCTTGATGTGGACGATATCGAAACCTCCAATGTGACGCTCACGGTGAGTGATGACACCGACACGACCAGTGTTGCGACCACCGGTGACCATGGCGACGTTACCGACCTCGAACTTGATGTACTCGTTGAACTTGCCAGTCTCCAAGTCAAGCTTGATGGTGTCGTTAACCTTGATCAAGGGGTCAGGGTAACGGAGGGTGCGGCCGTCGTGGGTGACGATGAAAGGAATGCCCTTGGAGCCAAGCTGGACCTTCTTGACCTTGCACAGCTTGTACTTGGCCTCCTCGGCGGTGATACGGTGGACGGTGAAGCGTCCCTTGGTATCGTAGACGAGACGGAAGTTCTCACCGGTCTTCTCGATGGAGATGGCATCCATGAAACCAGCGGGGAAGGTGGTGTCAGTGCGGACCTTGTTGTCAACCTTGACCAGGCGCTGCATAAGGATGGACTGAACCTCCTTGCCGTTAAGAGCGTACTTCAGACGGTTGCGGATCAAGATGATGAGGGGCAAGCACTCACGGAGCTTATGGGGACCAGCGGTAGGTCTGGGAGCCTATATTTCCGAGATTGCAGGTGGTAGTATCATTACAGAATGTGAGTAAGAGTTGTTCGCTTAGAGCCATTGGATGAATTTGAGTGTCTGCTGATGTGTTCCTGGCATTGGCCATATTTATCCTGGATCTCTCATATCCAACAATGTCTGCTACTGCTGGTGTTGGTAAAGCTGACAAGTTTACTGAGGAGTGAAGGACCCATGATCGATTCCGGGAGTCTGCAAGTCAGCTTGAAAGCATAACAAAACAACCCGCCCTCCCCAGTGACGCAGAACAGGGTGTGTCAAAGTCGTAGACATCGGCTTTGAGTCGACAAAGTTATTGGTGTGAATCATCTCTATTTTTGAGATTCGTTCCGTTGGTTTATCGGATTGCCACTGCTTTGTTTGATTCCAATCCTGATCGTCGGTTGGGTTGATATGACAGGCGAAATGAGGACGAGCAAGTCAAACTTTGCTGGATCTGTGTGCAGCTATTCCACACACTGAGGGGGGTGTCCGACAGAAAAATACTGTCCAGGCTTTCAAGATCTTAAAAAGCTAACATACATAAGTGCCGGTAAGCTTGTCCAGCATCCAGTGCTTGGGAGCATTGAGGCGCTTCAAGTGCTTTTTGGGTCCACGAGCCTAGATCAGAAATGAAAGTGTAATGTACCGAGGTTAACATTTGTGCCAATAGAACTCTCAGACGATGTTCCTGCCGCAGAGTCCTCGAAAACTGGTCGATCGGTTCCTGGCCATGTAATCTCTCTGTAGCTTAGTTGTCGGTTTTATGTTGTCTCCCAAAAAAATAATAAGATGTAATAGAGAAAAGAGGAGGGAAGTTCAGTGCATACATTTTAGTCATCAATATCACGATGTTGTTGATTCATCCACATGGGGGGGAGGGGACTTTTTCTCCAAAAAAAAAAAAAAAAATCTTGCTGGTTCATTCCAGTGAGTGATTTTTGCAATAACCGGGTCTGAGATGCTGCAAGTCTACTCCTCGGATGGTAAAGAACGATATATTATGGATTGATCGATGGGTCGAGTCTTGCTGTCCGTCAATCGATGGATGTTTACGTAGTTGATGGTAGTCGCATCCATGGGATGAGTGTTGGGCGATCCTTGCGCTCTGATTGGCCGAAACAGTCCCGCCACAACAATCTAGCAACCGCAGACACAAACCATTTTGAAGTGAAAGAGGGAATCAAACTACTGCCAGGAGCGCTCACTCTTTTAGCCAGCAAAATTTCTTGCAGTCACTTAAGGGTGTGTATCCCTACAAGCAGCTGCAACAAATATGATGAAGGATACAGGCACAACACCGCGAAGTACAACAAACGCCTCGACCCCCGCATTTTGAATGGATAGCTCGAGACTGTAACCCCCAGAGATGCAATTACAAAGTCCATCTCGTTGCTTGCGGCAGTGACAAGACCAGAAAGGCCAATTGCACAAGAAGCTACTAGCAGAAGCCTCTTTAATATCCAATAACGCGCGGCTACACATAGTCAAAGCTCCGGGGCTGTATTCGATGGGCTAACTATTCTTGTTAAGCCCACAAGCTTACTTGGAAAATATGTTGTACATTGTTTTAATTTTGTCTAACGCGCTGCCAATGCTCGTCCACGCGTGCAGAATAATATAAAAATAAAGGATGTGCTTGCGGCTACGATATTCATGGTCAGTTTATTTTCGCTATTCCGCAGCTCTTTATCAGGATCCCGGAACAGTTTGGCGCGGCATATTTTGATAATGCCCTAGAGGTACGTCGTCGTCCTCCTCGTCGTCCTGAGCACTATGGGGTGCAGACATTATCGAAAGTGTGGTCAGAGTGTCTGATAGTGACCCATTCTCCTGTCTCTGCTGTTGTTGCAACGCTGGCTCATCGCCTTCCGAATCGTCATAGGAATCTGAGTGCTCTTGGCCACCCCCACCAACACGACTTTCTTCGTCGGGTTCGGTATGATGACTGCTCTGGGTCCGTCCCTGGTTGACCGCTGGCGGGTTCCCTGATGCAGGGCTTGCGCCCCCCTGTTGAGGTGGCTGTGCGCCTTGGTTGACGTATTCATTTACGTGATATTGCTGCTGCTGCTGCATCTCGTATTCCGGTCCCTTGACAATCCTTTCTGCTGACTTGGACGCATTGCGCTGCTGATTCTTTTTCTTCTGGCTCTTTCTCTTCTTCGGTTTTGACTTTTTGCCATCCCCTTTCGAATTAGTTCCTTTGCTGTTCTCCTTTTGCTGTTGTGCCTGTTGTTGTTGCTGCAGCTGCATTTCTGCTTGCTGCTGCATGAGTTGCTGTTGCTGAATCACTCCCAGGTACCAGAACATCATGTTCGAAATCAGCACCTGTTCATGGAGAGGTCGCCGTGGATTGGCCAACTTCACATGAGACAGACGATAAATGGCTCGCTCGACATGAATCGGCAGACGATTGTAGTTGCTGTACTTGGGTTTGTCCGACAGCGCTCCTTGCCCAGAAAAGCCGTTGGCGGTGATAGAGTGTGTGCTTTCTGCCGTCGTCGCATGAGCCTTGGATGAGGTTGCTTTGCCATTCCGTGAAAACAGCATCGAGAAAGTGGACTGCTTCTTGACCGTGGCCTCGCTTGAAGATGATGACTGGACATTGGTATCACTGCCGGTAGATGAAGGAGGCGTGACACCGGGCTCATGTACAGAGAGATCTGAGGTTTTCTCTCCTCCCTTTTCCTTGCCCCAACGCCAGGACCAGGTTGATGGCTTTTTGGCATGCGTCTGGGTGCCGTGCGTGCCAGTTTGTCCTGGATATTTTTGCTTAGATAGAGCTTGTGGGGACGGAGGTTGCTGCGAAGAGGGCTGCTGTAGCAAATTCTGAGCTAGCTTGACAGGCGGTGGGATTGGGTAACTAATCGTAAAGTTTTCTGGTTTCTCCTTGCGATCGGTTTCCGTAGTCTCTGCCAGCTCACGCGCCGCTGTCGAATTTTCGAGCTTCCCTGGCGCACTGATTCTAAATGAAGGTGCTCCATCTTCATCCTTGTTCGCCTCTTCATTGTCTCTGCGCTGTTGCTCTAGCAAATGCGGCTCTACATATGTCGTGATCGTGGGTTTTGAAGGATCTCTGAGCGTAGATACGAAGCGCTTGAGTGGCTGAGCTTCTCCGTCCTGTCGACTCTTGTTGGTGTCCTCAGAGGCAGCCAGCTCTGAGGCAGAGGATTGAAGGGTGGAGGGGCGGGGTTGTGGGCCAGGGTCGACCAGCGACACGGCAGGGTACTCGCCGTTAGCATTCACAGTCTGTCTTAAACGCGACACATCTGTTCTGGTGTCATTGGAAGCTGTAGAATTCCGTCGGATCTTCGTCCTTGCGCTTCGTCGCAGAAGAGAAAGTCCTCCTCTCTCTAGTCCTCCTGATCGCTTCACTGTCATGAGATCCTCTTCGACGGCATCTGCGGGGAAATGATCCTCTATTGAAAAGCACAATCGACATCCAACGTGAGAATGAGCACTAGTAAAACTCATGTGAGAGATGATTGAGCATGCCCTGTAAAAAACCCCCCTCCGCAGGTAAAGCAGAGCACATACTTGTAGGTGACGATGCGGAGAGACTGACGCTGCGTCTCAATGATGTCTTGGTCTTCAGAGGTGGCTCGCCCATTTGCTCCAAAGGCGCTGAGAATACCCCTGATAAAAAGTCATCAGGATCTGTTCTAGTTTCCTCTAGAACCTTGGTGGGCTTGGTAGACTGATCTTCCTGGTCCTCCTCGGGGTTGTATTGGGCTGACAATACTGACATTCGCCGTGAAATGGACGATTTCCTAGAGGAGATAATTCCATCCGCAGCTTCGTTGTCAACCCCGTGCTTTGACAGCCATTGGTTGTATTCGTTTGGTGCAATTTCTGGGTGGAGATGGAAAGGAACCTAACAACAGCAAATCTTAGTGTTGGTAATACAGTGCAATGCATTATAAGACAGAAAACAGGCAAGGAAACATAGAATGTACTGTACCCAGAACAAGTGTGATGGATCTGTGGTTTCGATCTGCACTTCTTTCATGTCTTCTTGATCATCGTTTGAGCCAGGTGAGTGCGACGAAGGCGACTCGATAAAAGGGCCATCCTGCGTAATCGTAATATGGTCCCCCAGGAATATGCTCTGTCTCTTGGAAAGGGACACGGAACGGCCAATAGAAGGAGGAGCGAGGTCGCTTTGTACTGCACTGACAGTGGACGAATCGCCGTTACGTTGCTCACGTGATGGAAAAGATGTGTTTAGGATCCCTAGTGGGGACTCTGGAGGTGTGCCTGGTGAAGTGGCGGCTGACGATGACGCTGAGGAAGTGGAGGAGGTTGGGGAGAGGGGTGTTGATTGCGTCTTCTGCGGTAGATCATCTGGGTCCGTGTTTTCTGCGGCCCTATCGTTGTTTGAGGCTGCTGTTTCCAAAACGTTGCTTTCCAGCTGGTTACCTGTCTCTAATCCAGCATGAGGAGGCTCGTCCAGTCCCTCCGCAGCCATGTGTGCGTTATTGGCTGCGTGGTCGAGTTCAGACTGTCAGCGACAGCAAGAAGCGAGCATAAAAGACAGTTAAGGATGAAAAGAAAGAGCAAAGTGTTATTAACCAATCTCAAATGGTGCTCAACGAGCTGGCTCAAAGCGATATCTCCCATTTGCATTTTTTTCTCTTCTTTTTGACTAGCCATTTTACAGTTCAGTCGGGCTCTTCCCACCCACCGCCTCTTTTCTTCGCTGTCCTTTACGTCCGTGGGATAAAGCTGTTCATGGCGGGCTATACTTCAACAAACGTGCGGGTATGTGCTAGCTGTCCACAGTACCAAGCTACACCAGCAATTGCACTGTACCCGTATGCCAAATTTGAAGGTGCAAAGCGTACAGCGAATGTTACCTGAATGTGGAGGGATGTTGGGGACGATTCGTCTTGGGTAGAGCCTGATTCGAACATCAATCCATCAATCGCAATCGCCTTCCGCCTGTTTCGGGCAATGCTGCTTTCGGTTGATTGTTTTCGAGGACGGGTCGCAACGACGTCGCCATGTGGGCTGTCGGGTATGGCGGGCGACTCGGTGTTCTCCAAGGACATCTTTGAGGTGTGGGCGTTGAATTCCAATGCGGTGTCGCCCTATGGGTGAAGTAGTGTCGGTCGCAAGCCCTCTCTGTCTGTTACTTCCTGTGGTTTGGTGACTTTAGATATGGTTCGTCCTGGTTGTGGGGCGCACTAAAGTGGAGGGAGAGAGGGAGAGAGAAGAGATTGCGATGGGGAAGAGGGGTTGCTTTTTCTTGAGCAGCAAAAAAAAAAAGAAGAAAAAAGAAAAAGGCGGAAAGAAGAAGGAAAGGATGAGAGATGGTGTGGAGCAAGAGCAGAGTCTTCTGGGACAAAGATGGCGGAAAGGAATGGACCAGGCTGGACAAAGGGATTGGATGAGAAACAGAACCAGGTACGGAGCGAACGCTATTAGCTCTTATTGAGATTTATTTATTTTGATTGATGATGTTTATTGTTCAAATGATACGGTTATACGGTTTGCCGTCAGGCCTGTGTGCTTCATGTTATGCTTGATGTTGTTTTCCCCCTCTCCCCCACTCATGTCCATGTCCGCTCCTCACCACCACTGACACACGCGCGCGATACACAACAATTACAGGCAGCATGCATGCAAACAGACGCACACGCTTACCAACAAACCCAGCATTGCAGAAACAGCTTCCACTGCCATGTCACGTGATAATCACGCCCAACTCCCCAACGCTGATCACACAAAGGGCCTTTACTCCGCCCTTACTCGCTCTTCATCATTCATCAACCCATCAAAATGCGTGCCTGGTCTACTCCTTTCCTCCGCCCCATGGCCCCCTTCCTTGTCGGCGGCGCCGTCACATTCTACATTATCAACAGCGCACAGGAGGCCATGTTGAAGAGTACGTGAAATTCTTGTCGCAGAAAAAGTGCATCACAGCGTCATAAACAACAAGGAATAGAGAAGTCCTCCGCCCATGAAGGGTCGAAATCAGGAGTCATTCTCACAGCATTGAGTGAATATCGGATTATGAACGACACTCCAGCTCTACTTCTGGACTCGGGGAAAGAGCGTGTCCTGAATTCTTCCGGGCACGTCATACGTCTTGACGCAGAGCGCGAAGCTGACTCAAAATTGTGTTCAAATAGGTGAAATGTACAAGGACGATCCTCGCAACCCTCGTTGCAAGTACTCTAAATGAATGCAATCATATAGCCCGGCGCCTCGTGAATTATTCCGCAATAATCGCAATGCATTTTTTTAACCACCATTTATCTCTTCTGTTAATGTCCGGCAGTCACCGGGAAGAAGGATGACCACAAGCACTAAGTTCCATAGATCCACCACCTATTCGCACAGGATAACGAATTAAAGTAACCCTGAGCCAACTCATTGGACTTGTGCGTGTCGCGTTTGTGCCATGCTATATAAAAGACACGGCATTAGTTGCGAGAAGGCGTAAACCCTTGAAAGCACTTACGCAGGATGATCTTACTAGGATCATATATTTCCCACTTGAATATCGTCAATCAAAGACAACCCCAACAGCCCAAAATGCGCTACAGGCCAAGACGATGTTTGCGCATCCCGCAGATGTCTGTACTGGATCCATTGCCCCTTAAGAAGCCGTTTGTTTTGATTTTTCGCAGCAACGCACGAGAGGGGTTTTGAGGCAATGAATCAATTTAGGACGTTTGATTCCATTACTCCATCCTTGCTTGCCATCCGCCGCATCATCATCACCATGACCCGCGTCTCCAACACCCCTGCGTCCCGCCCTGAGGTCATCCAGTCCCTTATCGATGGAGTCGACAGATACAACCCTGACAACGTCTCCATTCTTGAGGAGTATCTGGCCACGCAGTGCACCAACAAGGAGTGCGATACCCTGGCTAACCTTGCCATCCTCAAGCTGTAAGGGAGACGCTAAAGCGCTGGATAGATAGATCTGAGCAACATTCAGTATGGCGATGACTCGGGCGCCATTCAGTATAGCTGGATAATTCTGAGGAACCGTGGTCGCACCCAACAGACTGGAAACGGCGTCTTCTCCTTTTGAACTTGAAACTCGACTCGCATAGATGACATTGTAGCTGGGTTCGACAGACGTCGACTACTGCACAGTGCATCCCACATGTAGCCATTGAAGACAGCACTACACCTCGAGAAGACCATTCGACCAAAACCCGTTTAGCTATCTACCTTTGTGGCCTGATCTGTTTTCTGCAATCTACTAAGCCATTAATCTATTGTTGCAACGAAACGATAGGTACCAGTTCAACGCCCACTTGATTAACGACCAGGTCGTCAACAACATTCTGGTCAAGGCCTTGACAACATTGCCTGAGCCTGACTTCAACTTGTGCTTGTACCTCTTGAACGAGCAGATGGTCAATGAGGAACCCGTTGTCCGTCTTGTTGCCCTCCAGGATTTACTCGAGCAGGCACGATATGCTGACTTCTGGAAGGCTTATGAGGGCGACGACATTTACAAGGAGTTGACCGCTGAAGTTCTTGGGTTCGAGGATTCAATTCGCGCCAGTACGTATCTTACCGTCTTGGTGGAAGTGATTGGAACGCCTGGACTTGATTCAAAAAGTAATAGATCGGATTTCGGTAGCTAATCCAGGGATTCTTTGCTTGATCTTTTACTTTTCGTGTATTTTGATCAGATATTGCCAGCGCTGTCGCCATGACCTTCCAGTCGATCGAGCTTGAGAGCTTGCAGGCATATGTTCACTTGAAGGGCCAAGCTTTGGCAGACTTTGTCAAGGCACAGGGATGGACCGAGGCCAATGGTGTTGTCGCTATCCCAGTCAACAAGGATAACGAGGCCAAGACCACTGTCTTGACTGAGAACATCAAGTTTGAGCGTACGTATTGGATCTGCTGTTTTAATGCAATGGGTGTACGTGTCTAAATTATACTAGAAACCCTGTCTAACAATCTGTGTTGTCGTCAATGGTTTGCACCTGCCCAAATAGAGCTGACCAAGATCATTGGACACTCGAACGATGCATAGAGAGTGGTAGATGGATCGAAAGCAACTGAGGATAATAAAAACCCATGTAAACTGTATTTTATTTCGAAGGAGGGAGTCGCATCAAAGACGGTGGTCGCATGGCTGATCTTGGTTGGAGAGCGAAAGTGGCAGCGTGGGAAGGCAATGACGAAGAGGCTGTGCGTACATCATGCCGGGCTGTTGTACAGGCACTGCTGCAGTCTGAGTATGGGTCAAGGCTCACCAAGTCGGTGTTGTCAGAGGCACCAAAAAACCGATCGGCGCATCCAGTACCGTTCGGCTGAAACTTGTCCCTTGCCGCCAGCCAACTTGTCAGTAACAACTCACAATGGGCTGTGTGGTCTTTTCGCTCTGTTCGGACACGCCCTTTATTTTCTTGGCTGCCTTCTCCCCCCCTTTCTTTTTTGTCTCTTCCCTCACCATTCCTCCTCTTCTAACCCCTTCGTCCCACCCGCCCTTTCTTTTGGCCAGCTTCAGTCTTACCGTATTGCCGTGAACTTGCAGCGAGAGATATACTTCAGCAAAATATCGACCAAGAATAAGAATGAGCGCCGGCATACTTGACTCTCTTGGCTTGGCGATGTTAAGCAACCACTGGACGACGCTTCTTGGCTCCGCCATCGCCTGCAATTTCATTGTGCAACTCTCACAGCTGATCAGCCCACAGCTATTCCCAGGCACCTACCCAAAGCTGCAAGGCGCAAAGAAGCTCAACTGGGATGGTATTACAACTTTTATTCGCAAGAGTCAGATGAGGACAAATTCATCCCATCTCATCCTTACTCACTCAACATTTTCAACATTACTCCCACCTCGACATAGTCCATGTGGTGTCATCGGTCCATGCAATCTCCATTGTCATACTCTCAGCCCCTCTATTATGGAACGAGACACTTATGAAGGACAAGGTCTTTGGCTATGACTATTATGCTGGCCAAGTCTATGCCGTCGCTTGCGGGTAATAAGAATATCCGACTGGACTGCAGAATACCATTGTCAGTTGACTGCTTTATCCTTGTGTGGGTTTCGTTCTTGAAGGATGAAGGTCTGATAGTCCAGATCGATCATCATTTCGCTCAAAAAAAAAAAAAGAAAAGGGTTCAGCACCTCCATACCCTAATTTAAGTTTTGTCAAACAAAAAAAGGAAAAAATGGTTGGGGAGGGGGGACGTAATTTGATCGATTGGTTGCAGGCGGTCTGTGTGCTTTTACAATTGTCAACCCAAATACTTCAATGACTAATGCCAATTTGAATTTCTACCGGTCTAGATACTTCTTGTGGGACACAATCCACAGCATTCGGCATTTTAAGGCGTTCGGGATCGGATTCGTCTTCCACGGATTCTGCTCCTTCAGCGTTTTTATTCTTGGTTTCGTAAGGACATTCTTCGCGTCATCATCTGCAACGGCATCGCGGCCAGAATGTGGTCAAAGTACAAATGTTAAAAACTATCCAAACGTTCTTTCATGTCGAGATAGAGACCGTTCCTCCAGTACTATGGGAGCGTTTTTTTGATGTTTGAGCTGAGCACTCCATTCCTCAACATCCATTGGTTCATGGTAGGAAAATAGGCACTGAAAAAACAAACAACGACAACATTCTGACTGGACTTTTTTTTTCCGCTAACATAAACCATGGTTCGTTAATCACCATAGGACAAGCTGGGCATGACAGGAACTATCTACCAACTCATCAACGGCGTCATTCTGTTGGCAGTCTTCCTTTGCGCCAGGATCATCTTTGGCGTGTACATGTCTTACTACACCTATATCCAAGTCATGACCGTCGTGGACCGAGTTCCAATGCATCTCATCGTAATCTACTCCGCCGCAAACGTGGTTCTGAACACTCTCAACCTATACTGGTTCTACAAGATGATCGAGTCTCTCGTGAAGCGCTTCAAGCCAAGCAAGGGTGGTAAGAGCAGCCAACAGGAACGCGTAGCAGAAGGCACGCGCAAGGGCAAATTTGCGGACTAAGCGAGGACCCCTTGCTTCCCACGACTCTATCTCTAGTCCCATTACTCCTTAGAGGTTGCCTACATATACTTTTCTTTATTCTCAAGACAATAAAACGTATCTCAGTAAAAAAAAAATTGAAGTGAAGATTCAGTAAAAAAAAAAAAAAAAAAAAAAAAAAAAAAAAAAAAAAAAAAAAAAAAAAAAAAAAAAAAAAAAAAAAAAAAAAGCGCCACCAATTATATGCATCATGTGATCAGCTCAGAGTCAACCTGAAGTTCGAATCCTTTCATCGCAGCATTCGCACAACCTCAACACGCGTTAATTTGCACCAATGGCAACCAGATCAAAAAGGCGCGTCAAGGAAGCAGACGTTTCAAAAATTCAAGTACGTTTTTTTTTTCAACTTTCTTCATTCGCACAAAAAAGCCCCAGCCTTGTCCTCCTCCTCCTCCTCCTTTTGAAAATGAACTCCATACGACGCTGTATTCTCTATGCTAAACCAAACATCCCACTTTATGTCCCACACTACATCCAGGCCACCGACCCACCCTTGATAAGGGCAAAACGAGTAAAAACAAGCGAAAAAAATGAAACAGTGGAACCTGTAAAGACAAAGGCAAAAGGAAAGTCAAAGAGCGCCGCCAAGAACGCCGGAGAGGACAAAGTAACCGAGGCGGCCTCGAGCGAAAAGCCGACACCAGTGGCAGCCTCGGAAGCTGTACACCTCAATCCGGACGGCCACCGAACAAGTGTGTGGCTGATGAAATCTGAGCCAGACACGTTCAGTATTGAGGATTTGATCAAAGCGAAGGACTCGACTTCACATTGGGATGGCGTTGTAAGTCACTTTCTCTCTCCCCCCGCCTTTGAAATCGTACTCGTCAAACTGGAGGTTGGATAAGATTTCTAATGCAACCATTGTGTTCCTTGGGATAGAGGAACCATGAAGCGAAAAACTTGATGAAGAACAGTATGAGAGTCGGTGATCAAGTACTGTTCTATCATTCCAATACAAAGGAGCCAGGCATCGTGGGTAAGGAACGTTGTCAACCATTGCCAATCGCCGTGTATCACTGAAAAAAAACGCTGTTGAATCTACTTACTTATTTAAGCTTCTCTCAGCGTTAGCCAAGATTACAAGAGAGGCGTATCCAGACCATACAGCATTCGACCCCAAGAGTGAATACTACGATGGGAAATCATCCAAAGACAACCCTCGTTGGCTTATGGTCGATGTAAAATTCGACCGCATGCTTAAGAGGGTTCTAACACTGAAGGAGCTACAGCAGTACAAGGACAGTGATCTAAGCGGCATGAAGCTGCTTAACCGAGGTCGCCTTTCAGTGCAGCCTGTTTCTGATGCCGAAACGAGCTTCATTCTGACACTGGAGAAGAAAAAGGAACCGTAGAGAATAGAGAATGGCAGAGAACGCGAGCGTACTTGAGTTTGTGCGCAATGAATAAAAAAGAGTTTCCATTTATTTTTCGCTTTATGCAGCTTTTGGAATTTCTGGCACCAACAGTGGCCCCGGTCTGACTTGCGCGTGATAATCATAAGGCTTTGAGATGGCAGGACCGCTGCCTGTCTCGACCGCATGATGACATTCAGGACCGCAGGTATTGCTCCACTTTTGACTACAGCTGGGGCATTGGATGAAGAGCAGGTGGCATCGCGTGTTGGCGCAGTTTGTGATATCATCGTGTGGCGTATGGCATTGGTGACAGGTGCTGATCACATCATTTGTAATACGTTCGCCCCGCCTTCCGTCAAACGTGAAATTCTTGCCTACAAAGTGAGATTTGACCTCGGGGTTCGATTTGATGTAACGACCGTAGCTCGTGATGCCTCCTTTGAGCTGTTGGAATACACGATTGTGAATAGAGACCATTAGTAAATAATAAAACTTTTAGAAATAAACCATTCCAAAATGCGATTGCATACCATTTTGACGTCCTTGAAACCTTTTTGCTTGAGGTATCGCCCAGAGATACTACAGCGAATGCCTCCTGTGCACACCATCATGACTTCTTCAGATTTGTCTCTTCCTTCCAAAAGTTCGTCCAAGAGATCCATGTTTTGCCTAAAGGTGGTGCAATCCATTTTGACCGCCGTCTTGAACGTCCCAACCTCGCTAAACGCGGTCGAAATTACCCGCAAAATTTACATCTTGGCGTTAGAACTCGCAAAGTTGTAAACATCAAACAAACAGAGGATTGTCCTAAATACTACACGCTTACTTTTCAAAGTGATTGCGCATGTCCACCAGCAGTGCCTTGTCTCCAACTTGATCCAGCCTAGCGTGGAATTCCTCCGGCTCCAAGTACTGAGGAGCCTTCGAGTCCTGAACATCCCATGCGCCTAATCGTCCGTCCGCCACCAATTGCTTTTTCACTGCCACCTTCAGTTTCCTAAACACTCGCTCCCCGGGCTGCTCGCACGAAAAATTCCAGATCGCCCCATCAGGACCTTTGCCGAATCGATCCTGCACCAGCTGTTGCAACGATGTCTGAAGATCTTTCAAATGCTCCACTGGAGTGCACAAGTGAAGATTAATCCCATCTTTAGCAAGATAGATCCGCCCTGTGATGTTGAACGGCACCAGTTGAAGAAAGATCTCGTCCCGAAGGCCCTCGAGTTGATCCTCAGGGATTGGCGTGATGGTGTAGAATGTCAGGGTTTGATGCTTTTGTTCCGGCGGCGCAGGGCCTGGAGGGGTATATCGGCTCGGATATATTTTTCGAGCAACTGGATCTTGATCTGCCACTGCCGCTTGAGAATAGTTCTGACGGACAATGTTATAACATGCTAGATCAATTATCTCGCTTCCTACTGACGCACGAAGATTCGAGGCGGGGTGGCGGTGGTGTTGGTGTTGTTGTTGTGAGCGTAGACCCGACCATGTTCTGCTGAAACTGGGTTTGGTTCCTGAGGACAACCAACGGCTCTGAAGAGGTTCCAGAGTGCGCTGGGGTGGTTTTAATTCCAATGGCTTGCTAATGAGATTTGACAGCTGGCGCAATGTTGACTTGAGGTCTGGTCTAGACACCTGTCTGCATGTCGCCATGATGCGTTGTTGATTTTGGAAGACGGGAAAAAGAGAGAGATCAGATTGAAACAATCGGAAAACAAAAAAAAACATGGCGTAAAATAAGGAAATAAGGTTTACTGTTGCTTGACTACGGAAACCCCTAGGACCCTTTGACTTTTCATTCCAAACAAGCAAAGCGATATGCACGCGCGAAAAAAAAAATCACAGGAACCTTCGGTTCTCAGCGGCAGAAATGTGGGGCGATTTGGACTATTGCCCTGTGAATTCCTCTTAAGGGAGCTTGGGCGCCGTGGCAAGTTCATATTACAGGGCCATGTTGGCACACCAATGTATCTCGAGGCATTGTTTCGATAAAATGTGTTGGTAGTTTTGACCGGCCCCTGTTGCCTGCAACACTTTGCGCAACAGTGGCACACGCCAGTACGCTTTTGAGTATGCTCATCTGGGTATTAAAAAAAAAGCCCATCTTAGTTCATACGGATGAAGAACAAAATCCATCGGTTCAGTTCCGCAGAACCAGCTTTGTTTCACGCGCAAAAGAAAACGTCCGTCATTGCTTGCATTGGAGTGCTCGAGTTCCAAAAAACAAGAGTCTCCTTCTCCTTTCCGGAAAAAAGGAAAAGATATTCCCAGTCCGGGGATCGAACCCGGGCCTTGTCGGTGAGAGCGACAAATCCTGACCACTGGACCAACTAGGAAGTTGTTTGATGAAAGCTTCGAATCTAAAAACTACATAATTCCGCTCGTCCATTTCACGTGATTCACAGCGGCACCGGCTGAGCACGTGATATTAATGTGAGTCACGTGTATCGACCGCTATTAATAATATTTTTAATTTGCTCATTTCCCTCTTTTCATCATCTTGACATCGTCGATCTTACCTCACAGCTTCAATCCACTTCACAACACGACAAACTTATTGCTTCCCCGCAACAGCATTCTCCAAGCAACATAAAAAAAAATCCCCCCCCCCAGCTCCCACTTTTTCCACACCGCTCAGCGAAGACAGCAAACCAACATGGAGGGCCTCAAACAGTTTAATAATAATAATAGTAGTAGTATAGGACTCAACTTCCCTCTCGACAACTTTGCCTCGAGCCCCATTCGCCGTGTCCAGCAGCCCAACATCTTGGCTATCTGTATTGCTGATGAGGCCATCAAGGGCCCTCAGTGCTATGTTTACTCTACCTGTAAGTAGACGGTGTGATCCTCGAATGCAACATGCCTCTGATCTCAAGTTATAACACGCGACTTACTCAGGTGTTTATTGTTACTCGTTTGTCAAATTAGTGGAAGGCAGAGGCCAGTGGCGGCCCTGACATCGCTATTAATGATTGCGCGATAAAGCTCACAGGCCTCAGTGGCAGCAGGGCCTGTGAGCCAATTCGCCAAGCCGGTGTCTCGGAGGAGCAGACAGCTTTGTTTGTGAGAGAAATGAAGCAGTTCAGCGCCTCGAACAGCGATGACGCCGTCCAAACCCCTATTATGAGTCTGGAAACGGAAGAGGAAGAGTTGAAGGATGTGAAGATTGATGCAACGTTGATGATTACTTCAAACGATTCAAAGATGAACACTTGGTTCGGATTTGTGTCTGAGGGTGCGTTGTTCTTGAGAGGCAATGGATGGGATGATATGGATATTCGCGAGGTAAGAAAGGGTTGGATGAATTGGCGATGGTTCCCGCTCGTACTGAGATTGTGTATACAACCGGATCCTAATTTATTATGCTTTTCATCATCTCTTGACAATGCAGAGTGTTGTTGCTGCGCTTGATCTAGCGGAGGAGCAGCTCGGATGTCAAGCAGTCTATCTCTGCCTTGAGAAGAGCAATCCCAATCTTGGTATGTGGTTGTTTATTACTTGTCCTTTTCTGTGCATGCTTGTTTTGATTTGTCATACCTTGCATACTGACGTTTGCTTTGCCCATTTTCGTTCATTTTCTTTTCTCGCACTTGCAGCTAAACTCGTGCGTACTTTGATGTACGCCGGTTTCGAGATGGTCCACCCGGGTGTTCTTGCCCATGCCGACCCCAAGTACTTGGTTCTCGGCATGGATCTCTAAAAGTAGAATTCCTCCCCTGATTGACCCTTGAAGCGTTTCTTATTACACCCACCTTTCGTGTGTTTTTGGTCAATTTTGTGTTTTCCTCTTTTTACTTGCGTCATTTTTTTCTTTCCCTTTGAATCTCTCCTCATCCAGATATCATAATAAAAATAATATAAAAAACTTCAGCCCGTACACACCCGCAAAGGTGAAAAAAAAAAGGTGCTTCGCCGAGTTTTAGTTACTTGGTGGCAAACCCATCGAGAACACAAACAACAGCATGCAGTGCGCTGTTTGTGCGCTCCACAAGCGAAAGTGTGGTGGGTGGCATATTTTTATCACTGCAGGGGAGGGAGGGTACCTCCCAGAAAAATTCATTCTCGTCTCCACGTGCATGCAAATCCGCTTTCCGAGAGGATAACGGAACAAGTGAAAGCGAGAGAGAGAGGAGGGAATGGCGAAGGTGGTCATGGATGACTGAGGTGCTTTTGTTTGACACGCTATTCCTGTCATTCAGAGAGGAAGTGGAATGGAAGAGACCAATGGCTGTCTCTCGCGCGGCCATGTTGGCGGCAAAAGAGAAGACGAGAGAGAGAGGGAGAACTCTGTTGTCATCATGCTGGATAGACTTGACGTTTGGCGTGACGAGGTAAAGTCCGAGGTTGCCCAATGCGCACTGACGCTGCGGTTGCTCGCTTACTGTCCATGTGTTGCGTTTGTGCTTCGAATGAGTGGCAACAACGCGAACACACCGTCGTCCCTCCTCTCACTGTTGGATCAAAACAAAAGTCAAGAGTGATACGGGTGTTTCTTCTTTTT
>MU617180.1:0-20115 GCA_025201705.1 Dissophora ornata
AAAAAAAAAAAAAAAAAAAAAAAAAGGTGTTCCAACAGGAGTGAGAGGCCTCACTACTTGCAGGATACTGGCATTGACACAGCGGAAAGGGTCAAGCTAGCCAAGGAGGAACTTTGGGTGGCGAGTCCACGACCTTCTTTTCTGTTTCTGTAAATAGTAACAGCCATCCTACATAACTCATCCTCTCGTTCGTCCCATCCATTCCCCCTTCCTCCTTTCTTTGCGCTCGCCATCCTATGTCTAGTATTTACCGATCATACACTTTCTCCATAGACCCCACTACTTTGGCTGACCTTCCACAAATCACAGCGCGTATTGCTAGCTACCTCCCGAAACGCGACTTGATTCAGTGTTTACGCGTATGTAAAACCTGGCATAACACCTTCTTGTGCCACGTTTGGAAGGACCTCATGGTTGGCGATAAGAAAAATGAAGCCGTTCCATTAGGGCCGGATACTAGCGATTTAAGACAGCGTCGTTCCATGGTCCAAGTTCTTGCTGCCAAACACGCCTCCACCAAACTCTTTCTGCTCTGCTACCCGTTGCGGCAGAGCTCCCTCTTTTATGAGAGATACGCCTTGACGATGTGATTCTTTCGCGAGTGATGCGGATGAGTGGCCTGAACGTTACGTGTTTGCGCTCATTAATCAATGTACAGACTTGCAAAGCTTGGTTTAGGGTGAAACGAGGTAGTTTACTCCGACAAATCACTTTCGCGAATACGTAGCAAACACGGCATGGTCCAACATCCAAAGGCTAGAGTTGCAACTCGGTATAGTAGACGGAGATGGCGCCCTAATCTTGAATGAGATGTTGCACGCGACCGATCTGAATCTCTCTCGCACCGACGTTGGGCCCGGCACGTTCAATTCACCGCAACATCACTTTGAGACCGTGGTGAAGCTCAAGACCCATTAGGTAATAGTAGGAAAGTGGAAAAAAAAAAAAAAAAAAAAGAGACCGTGGTGAAGCTCAACTTTAACCCGTGTCCACATATGACCAGCGACATGCTCTGAGAGATCCTTTGCTCATGCCCAGCATTAGAGGAGCTTCGATGCGAGCGTATACTGGCTGTGGATGTTTTGCAGGACGGACCCTGTCCATGAAGGTTGTTGTGTGTTGAGTTTTTGGATTACTGCAAGTACCAGGAGCTTGAGCACGTTGTTTATGGGCACCTATCGGCTCTGGACGAAGAGCTGTAACAACGCGCATCGAGCCTGACTCAACTGCGGTACGGTATCCGGGCAAAAGCCGTGCTAGAACTTGCAAAATCTCATCTTTGGAATAATCAGATGGGCTTATATTCGTCGTGCATTGACCAACTTCGCTACTCGCCGTACTATTTGGTGGCGCGAGAGCCTTTTCATTGACTTGATCTGTCAACAAAAACACTCCCAAGCATAAGATATTGCAGTTGATCTCGGTATGATGTCCGATACCGCACCACAAATTGAAGATCTCAAGCATCATCAAGTTGCTCGTTGTGGTTAATGGATTCCTCTCAAACGCGTCATTACATTACTTGAACCTGGATATCTGACTATCGGCGTCAATGTTGAGCTGAGTGATCGCGACCCAGTAATGCGGTCTATCTCAATCCATCTCTAGTTAGCTCGGAGATCTCGAACCTCTGTGCGCATCTTCCACAAGCATCTGAAAGTGAGGGAATCCTCCTCTTCTGGGCGTACTTATGCGGGTACGAGACGTCGAATCACTATGACTATGTGGTAAGGGCGGTTTAAATTGACAGCGATTAGTTGAGCAGCAATGTTCTTCCGAAGGACAGAGGGCTTTGCAGAAAGCCGAATTAAGTTGCTGAGCGCGAGATTATCATTCAAGTTTGGGCCTTAGAGCTAAGAGCCTGGGCTGTTGAACTTGATGACTCAATTTTGGCTAACTCGCGCGTTTGGATACGATATCCCCCCGACAGATTCTGAAGAGTATGGGTACTAGCCTCGCTGAATGGTGTTTAACAGCGAGCAAGATGTGTTTTATGAGTATCTGCATCAAGACTCAGGCATGACATTCAGAATGCGATGTACAGCAAGTGGGATGTTGACGTCCTTCAATATCGATTTTAGGATGCACGGCGAGTCAGAGTTTATACAAGGGCTACATGGTGTATGTACATGCATCTTCTGAGGTTTGCTCGCGAAGTAAGTGCACTGCGCGACGCGCCAAGAGAGTGATAGACTACAGGTGCCTGAGAGGTGGGTCCAGCTGGTTTCTCCGCTACTTGGTTTGGATTGGAGAAAACGGAGAATTATTGGTGAACAGTCACCACCAGAGTGACTCAAAGTGGCACACAGTTTAAATGAAGCAAGATAAACATCGATCCGCTATTGCGCTCTCTTCATTCTCTTCATTCTCTTCATTTGCTCTCCATTCGATCGCTAGCATCATCCCTTCTCTCCTTACATTCCTCCCCTAGACACAATGGCTGCTACATTTTCCATCGAGAGCGCCGTCCGCCCCAATATCCTGGCCTTGAAGCCCTATCGTTGTGCGCGCGACGACTACTCCACTGGAGTCCTCCTAGATGCCAACGAGAACGCTTATGGTCCTGCCCTGAACCCTTCCTCGGAGGCTGCTGTTAACACCGCGGGACTCGACATCAACCGGTACCCTGACCCTCACCAGACCGACCTCAAGAACCTGCTCTGCAAGTTCAGGAACATTCCCGGCCCAGAGCACTTCTTCGTCGGTGTCGGCAGTGATGAGGTGATCGACATGGTGTTCCGGGTATTCTGTGTCCCCGGCAAGGATGCTGTCCTGATCACTCCCCCCACCTACGGCATGTACTCTGTCAGTGCACAAATCAACGACGTTGAGGTCCACAAGGCCACCTTGACCCTCGACGGAGAGTTCCAATTGAACGTCGACGAGGTTAGCTCTAAATCTTGATTTCTACTAAGGGTCGAAGAGCAATTGGTCTGATCGGCCCTGGGACTATTGATCTGATTATTTTTTTTCCGATTGGTAATACCACACCTGTATCTAGATCCAGAAGCAGGTGGAGGCGCACCCTAATATCAAGATCATTTTTTTGTGCAGTCCAGGAAACCCCACTGGATCGGCTCTGAACCACGAGAGCATTCGACGTGTGCTCACCTTGCCCAACTACAAGGGCGTCGTCGTTGTGGATGAGGCATATGTTGATTTCATCGATGCCAATAAGGAAGGATCGACTGCTACATGGGTCACGGAATACCCCAACCTGATTGTCGCCCAGACTATGAGCAAGAGTTTTGGATTAGCTGGTGTTCGGTAGGCCGTATTTTCTACACTGTCTGAGCTCGTCATACCAACCAAAGGATGTGAGATTATCATTCAACTAACAGTAACGTGCGCTTTTTAATTATTAGATTGGGAGTTGCTATCACTACGCCAGAGATCGCTCACTACATGAACGCTGCTAAGGCGCCCTACAACATTGCCAGCACAACATCACGCGTCGCTCAGGAGGCTCTTCAGCCCAAAGGACTCGAGATCCTCAACAATCACATTTCAATCATGGTCCAGGAAAGAAACCGACTTTTGGAAGCATTCAAGTCTATCCCGGCTCTTGGACGCGTTTTGGGCACAAACGATGCCAACTTTGTGTTAGTTGAGGTGTTGAACAAGGACGGAAAGCCATGCAACGATCGTGCCTTCAGTGTCTATAGCGACATGGCTAAGAGACAGGGACTTGTGGTGCGGTTCCGAGGCACAGAGATTGGATGCGAGGGTTGTCTGCGCATCACTGTTGGAACACCCGAGGAGAACGACGTGGTTATCAAGCGCTTGACGGAGCAGCTGTCATAAGAAGCTATTACTACGCCAACATAAATGCCTGTAAAATAAACCTTGTGTTGTTTGATGATTTCAGTGAACAGGTCGCAATTTTCTATGGTCTGTGCCTGAGCAACCACGCCATGGCTGAAGTCATCCTTTCCAAGCGTTGAAAGAGTAAGAGTTGCATTTTCTAAACCAGCGTGGATGACCAACGTCTTTATTACTTTCAATGGGCAAAAGTTGACCCTTGCTCCTTTTTGCACAATGAAATAGGGGGAGAGGGGAAACAAGTATTCGTGGTCATTGGGGGACCATCTGGTCACAAAAAAAGTTGTTTCCATATGACTTGCTTGTACTCAGCCTCGTCATTGTGTTGCATCATACTCGATATCCGCTCAGGAACCGTTGGAGGATACCAAAAAAAAAAGGAGCTCCGTTCCCCCTCCTGACCTTTTTCTTCTCTTCTCCATTACATCTCTTCTCGTCCCCGCAACACCCTCCCTCTCCCCACCTCTTGCTCATAGCTCCAGCTCTAAAGCTCCAGCATTCGTTGATATCCCATTCAGCAACAATCAATTCCCTTTATTCCTGTCGCTAATTGCAAAGCAAGGAAGTTCCGCTTAAAAAACCATGACCAATCCTCGCACATTCCTGACGATCGTCTCCCTGCAAGCACTGGTCTTGCTGCTCACCGCCCTGACAACTGTTCCCAATGCGCAGGTCTCGGCCCAATTCGGTCTCTCGGTCCCTTGCAACGATTGTCTTGTCAAGCAAATCAGCACTTTGTCCAGTTGTGTAGGTGTTAACCTAACCGACTCTGCAGAAAAGTCCACGACTCAGTACGGAACCTGTCTCTGCAACGCGAGCTTTGATTTCAACTGGACCACGCCCTGCGAGACTAGCTGTCAGACAAATGAGATTCAAAACTTTGAGAGCAACTTTCCGACTTTGCTGAAGACAGGACTGAACTTGACGTGTGTCAAGCCTACACCTTCGCCCACACCCACACCTACATCGAGCTCTGCGACGACTACTACAGCGATGATGAAGAATGCGAAGGTGTTGATGGGATGGAGCGTGTTGGCGTCGGCGGTGTTGACTGTGCTATCAACTCTTTGAGTGAAGATTGGTTTTTTTGGGGCCATGCAGTCAGCGATACGCACTCCCCCGCAGATATCCCAGCCCAATAGCCCACTAATAAAAAGGGTGAGTGTCACTTGGTGTGGTATTGCAGTACATGTTGGTGAATTGATGAAAGGAGCGTGGTGTGGCAGTTTGTTTTTGTTGTTATCACTCAAGCGAGCAAATTACAGGTGTGATGCATGCGGGCATGCATTTTGTCAACTGTGCGGGGGCGAATCATGCCGAGAACCAAGCGAAGGCGGCGGAAGGAAGGATCGTCGATAAATAGAGTGCCGCGTGTGTATGTTCCAGCCAGGCTGCAAGGCGAGTCTTGGCTAGTGGAAGGCGTGTGGACGCAACAAGTCCGAGCGTGGCCAAGAGAAATCGAAAAATTTTTGTTCTTGGCATTTCCTTCTTGCAATGGAAATTTGTCCATGCTCCGAGTTTGCTTAAATACGGCTTCCTTTCCCTCCTTTTTTTTCTCTTCTGTTTGTTTCTTCATTTACTCTTCACACCCATACCCAACCTTCCATCTCCTCTCTTCCTACTCCACAAGGTTCAGCCGCCCCACCAAGCATCAACAGAACATCGACAGCCACAGCCACAGCCACAGCCACAACATCAACTACAATGTTCGCCTCTCTCGTCGGTCTCATCCATCAGCCCAGCATCGCTATCAGAGTCCCCAACGACGACTCGACCTTCAATCCAAAGGAGTACCCCAGTCTAACCATTGTCGCCACAGGGAAGATCCAGGGCAAGGTCCGTCTCATCCACGGTACCGAGGATGACTCTGGACTGGGCATGATCTCCACCCGCATCTGGGTCACAAAGGAGGGCGACAAGGACGAGGTCTCTGTTCGCTTGACCTTTGACAACAAGACTCATACCTTTACCTTGGAGGTACAGTAGCAACGACGATGCTGTCGTATTTTCTTATCCATCAATCCATCCATCGCTCCACAGCCCTGGAAGGACAAAGCTCTAATTTCTTCCAACGTACTTGTCGCTCGTGTGCTTAACATGTAGGGCCCTACACGGTTCGGCAGCTTCAACATTTACCACGAGACAACGATCCAGATCCCAAAGTCGTATCGTTACATGGAAAACCTCCGAGTTGAGGGTCCCAACACATCCTTTTCATGCGACGTAACCGACGGCCTGAACTGGAGCAGTGTACATTCTCAACTCTCAAACGCGACCATTGCCATGGAGTCTCTCCATGCTGATATCATCGACCTGCGCACAAGCAATTCGAGCATTTCGGGCAGGTTCGAGGGCGGCCAAATTGAGCTTGATACGTCCAATGGATCCATCTCTGCCAAGCTCGGTGTGCGGGAGGCTCAGGATGGTCGACAGTCTGCAGTCAAAACGAGGACGGCGAATTCGTCGATCAACCTGCATGTAGATGCTACACAGACGACCAAGGGTCTTGTGATGGAGAATACCACCAAAAACGGAAAGATCGTGTTGGGCACGCTGCTGGGACCAGCCTCAATGGCATCGAGTATTAAAACGTCTACGGCGAATGGGAAGATCGAGTTCAACCTGGATGCGTCGCAGACGGGGCAGCCCTTGGAGGTGAATGTCAAGACAACGAATGGTAGCATTGTCTCATCAATGATGGTGCCAAAATACCATGCTTTCAAGGGAGTCGCAGAGTCGTCAAACGGATCAGTCACTGTTAACGTGGTATGTTTGATCAGCGATTTTTTTTCATCTCATGGAAACAAGGAGAGCGCCGTCAAATCTCTAACAGCCATGCCCTTGTTGTAACTGCGTTGCATGTAATAGACGGAAGACTTCCAGGGCCGGTTTGATCTGGAAACGTCGAACAACTCTGCAATTGTTGAGGGATCGAACGTGCAGTTTGACCACGACAAGAAGAGTAGCAAGCGCGGATGGCGCGGCCAGGGTGCAAGCGAGGTTAAGATTTTCACATCGAATAACCAAGCGAACCTGCGCATCTATCCCACGGACGAGAGTCTAGCCTCTGACAGCAAGATGCAACAGTGAAGGAAAAAATGCATGCTAAGAAAAATCTAGCTCAATACAAATTTTATGAGATTTTATGGGGGGATCCTTTTCTCAGATGGGTGTAATGATCATGATTAACGAGGTTCTGGTGTCTGTTGCAAAGAAGCTCAAGGATCTGTAACATGAGTGACGATCGAGCCTTTTTTTGCATTTTGTCATTCCTGGCTCTGAACGCGTTGATCAACATTCGACGGCCTTGATCAACATTCGACGGCCTTGTGCAACGTTCGAGCGTTGTTGTGCACAGTCGATAAGTGGTGCGCATTGGTGGCGTGGCATTGGGCATGTCCCATGCCTTAAATGTGTGGATGCCTGTGCTCTTCGTTTTCTGTTTTGCATCTGCTCCTTTCTTCCGCTTTCCACAGAAACTCACCACGTACACACACACACACTTCCTCTTCATCCACGCATTTTCTCTTCTTTTTCTCACACGCTCTCACACGCTCTTACTCGCTCTCGCTCGTATCGTCTCTCTCCTCCCACGCCTCATTTCTCCACGTCTATCCATGTTCTATGCTGTAGCGCCATGAAATTTATAGCCACTAAAAGAGCCACGAAGAAATATGACAAACGATACAGAAGACAACTCTACTGGCTCAATCATCGCCATAAAACAACGTCCCACGTATCGGAACCTCGTCTTCAAGGGAAAGAATTGTTATCGGTAAAAAAAGGGTAATTTTGATATTGTTTATTGTCGTGCTGTTTGAGCTTGCGTACTCACTGACTCTCGATATTTCCTTTTCTTTCATACATCTGTCTTCCTTCAGTCGAACCAAAGAGAGTTACCCCAGTTCCGGAACGCAGGAACGTTACTCAGCGAAAACCCTCACTTGAAGCGGTGGATCGACAACCTCAGTACTCACTTTGACGGACAAGAGGGAGAGGGTCACTCTGAGCGCGTTTATCCAGGACTCCCTTCCCCCGAATGGAAAGAGCATTCCGAACCAATATCCTCACCACCACCACCTCTACATTCTCTGGAAGAGGTTGGATACTGCGCAGCGGGGTACTCATGGTACCCACAGCCCAGCAGTCCAGCTCACTCAGGCACGGATTCATCCCCTCCATGGACGGTTGATTCAGATATGTTGTCAGAGCTATCGTTCGAAGATGCAGAGACATCTACGCAACGAACGACGACACGCCGTCGTTCGACATCAACTTTAACAACTCCAATTCTCTCGAGCTATGGCCCTGAGGATTATGAAAATAAAGACTGATGTGGGCTGGATGGAGCACAACAAAAAAAAAAAAAAAAAAAGCTAACAGTCACTCGCGTGCTTATTTTTTTTTGACCTTCGACTCAATTCACTACAAGAATCTCAACCACGCCCTGTCAACTACACCTCATTCCCATCTCATTCTTCAATCCTAATCGCCCATTACCCCGCGATGGAAAACTTTCTACTGGAATCAGAGGTGGCCCTGCCAGGGCCCAGTCAGCCGACCCCAGTCTCGGTCTATAAGCACATTGGCACAAACATGCGGTTCGTCTTTGTCTCTATCTCAGGGCCTCAGGCCACCGCCACCATTATTGTCCCGACCGTCGTTAAGGACTCGAGGGGCCTCCCTCATACGTTAGAGCATTGTAAGCGCCATGCATTTTATTGCAAGATTACAAGACATTTGTTTAGAGCCTTGATCCTTAATGTGTTCCTGAATATCTTTCTTTTGTAGTGGTCTTTTGTGGATCAAAAAACTACCCCAATAGAGGCTACCTCGATTCTTTAGCCAACAGATGTCTGTCCACAGGAACCAATGCATACACAGTACGTTTCGCAAAGCAGTAATTTGCAACTGACACATCGGCCCTCGGTGCGCAGCTAATCAAAAAAACTTTGATGTGGTCGTCCGTTGAATAGACAGAGGATTATACGGGATACACAATTGCGACAGCAGGAAGGGATGGAATGGCTGAGATTCTACCAGTTTTCTTGGATCATGTCTTACATCCAACACTCAGGGACGATCAATATGTTACAGAGGTGTACCATGTAGATGGCGAGGGCAAGCAACAGGGAGTTGTGTTCTCAGAAATGGCAGCTCGAGAGAACTCGGAGGCTGATCTGGTAAGCATCAGGCTTGTCAATTGCGCAGTTTGAGAAAAAAGAAAAAAAAAAAGGCATTATAGCTAATCATTCGCTTCGACTGCTTCTCAATGCCGCCACCTAATATCAATCGCAGCTGGATCTTGGTCTCCGGAGGTTATTATACCCAAAATCACAGACGTACTACTACGAGTGCGGAGGACTGACGCCTGAAATCCCAAAAATGACCAACGACGATATTCGCGACTACCATAAAAAATTCTATCACCCTTCCAACATGACCATCGTCGTAGCTGGAGACTCTCTCCAGCCTGAACGGATATTCGATACCTTAATCCAACAACATATTCTCGAGGGAGTAGAGACTGACTCTGCGTTCGATATCATGAAGGAGATGGATATCTCCAAGGGTCGCGAGGATGCACCAATCATGTCAAAGGATACGAAGCTTACGTCTAGGACGATCCATTTTCCCTCAGCAGACGAAGACGTGGGATCAATTGGTTATGGTTGGCTAGGCCCCAGTACGTTTGATATCAAGACCATGGTAGCATTGGACATCTTATTCCGGTTCTTGCACGAGACCTCAGCTTCACCATTTTCACAGGCGTTTGTTGAGAGGAGGAATCCTCTGGCGAGTAATGTGGATTTTGATGTCAAGGGATGTATCGACACATCGCTGTTGGTTCTGTTTTCGGGAGTACCGATTCGCGCAAAGACAAAAGAGGCCATGAAGCAGAGCAGAATGAATGGAGCTACAGCAGAGAAGGGCGGTGAGAGCGACAGCGAGCAGGATGGCCAGGACAGCGAGGATGAAGATGATAATGAAGGCAGCGACGACGGGGAGGACAGCGACCAATCAGAGGATGAGAACGATGACCAAAGTGACGACGAGGATATGCAAGAGGATGAGGCAAATGGTGAGGATGCTGAGGAGGCGCAGGATCTTTTCGAGGCGGGGTATTTCCATGGCCAAATCTTAAAGGTTCTCGAAGAATTTGTCAGCAACGGCTTAACGGATCGGACAGAGATGAGTCGCGTCATTGCCAGACATAGGACAAAGATCAATGAGTCAATCGAAGATGATCCTCATGAGGCAGCAACTTCGTACCTGGTCCCTGATATCCTTGCTTACGCCTACATCGAGAAGGACAAGACAAAGCCCGCGTCGATCGGAACCCGCTCAAATATTTTCACGATCATTAATGAACTGGAGACAGTGGAGCCTCAGTTTTGGAGAGACCTGGCGCGTACATGGCTACTGGAACCTTCAATGGTGGAGGTGTTCATGATCCCTGACAGTCGGCTGGGCAAAGTGATCAAAGCCACGGTTTCACAAAAGCAACAGGAACTCGTGGATTCATTTGGCAAAGAAGGGCTGGCGAAGCAAAGAGTCATAGTCACGGAAGCCGTAGAAGCCAACAAAGTCAACATGACCCCCGCCATCATCGCTACCATGCCACCAATTCCTGACGCTTCCAAGGTACCGACAATACCAATCACATCACGTTATGTCTCTACAGTAACAGAGGGAAATGATGCGCCGCGACCGTTCAAGCTGGTGCAAGTAGTCGAAACCAACACGTTCTTCACCCACTTGAAGCTGTGTCTGCCCTTGACGCATCTCGATGAGGACCTGCGACCTTACCTCGTCCTCTTTCAGGAACTCATCTTTCAGTCATCTTGCATGATTCCCAAGAGCGTGGTAGGCGAAGAGGGATCAGACGAGATTGTGTTTGAACATCTGGACTACCAGTCAGTGGTGACGCTCGTTGCCAACACGCTTGTGTCGCATGAGGCTGCAGTCGGTTTCGGCAATGACATCTTTGCTTGTTCCTGGTTGTCAGAACTCTTTATTCTCGCCTGTTCAGCGGAGCGATCCAAATTTAAAGAGCAGTGCCAGCTCTTGCTCCGGGTTCTAATGTTTACAGAGTTCACAGAGGATCGGGTGCTGACAGTAGCCAAGAACCTGGCGACACAGATCATGGAGTTGAAGCGTGATGGTGGAGATATGCTTGGAGTAATCAGTACCAGGATGACGACACCCGTCCGCGGATACGAGCTGTCAACAGGATACTGTCGAAAGGTGAACACAACCCCGAAGGCTAAGATCCACCCAGCGCAATTAGAATCCACAACTCCCATGCTCGGCAATGATATGGCGATCTCGGTGTTCCGTCAGGAACCCTTCTTGAAGAGGGTTGTTCAAGAGCTGAAGCAAAAGACAGACCATGCCTCAAAGATCCTTAAAAAACTGGAAAGGATCAAGCAAGCCATGCTGCTGTCGATGTCAGAGGTCATTATGAACTCCAAGAGGAACGGGAATACTGCAGCAGCGGGTTTTGTGCAGGTCGGTGTTCCCATTGGATTTGGCGCTGGGTCGTTTGCGGAGACGGAGACGAGCGATCCAGTCAAGATATTGGCGGAAGTTTGGGACGAGACTCACGGACTTTATCAGGCAACATCAGGCTTGTCGCTTGATAGTTCGGCTGCTATATTGGCCTCGAAGAAAAGGAAGCCGTCAGAGCCGTTCCATCAACAACAGGAGCAGCCTAGCATCCGTATTTCTAAGGACGAGGTGGAGGCAACTATCAAGGCATCGCACCTGACACTGGAGGACGGATCCATCAACAGCAGCTTGACAAGCAAGGGGCAAGCGGGGCTGGACGTTTTTCCGTTCCCAAGGACGCCTTACAGACCTCTGGCTGTAAGCGAGGGCGCCCCAAACAGTGTCCTGATCCCTATGAAGTCCATCACGTCCTCTTACTTGGTCTCGATTGTCCCCTGCGACATTGTCTACTACCCGGAGCTGGCAACCGATGAGGAATACTTGGATCAGTATGCAACACTATTGCTCTGTGAAATTCTCTCGAGGAGCGAGGGGCCATTGTACTCTGCGATCCGAGGTCAGGGGTATGCATACGGATGCTCGATCTCGGTATATCTCTGGACGGCCCAGATGGCGTTTGAGATTAGGGAAGCAATGGATCCTATCAAAGCGTACGATGCGTTTTTGGAAATTATTCGTCAAATGGACACGGACTGGGAAAGCGTGGTGGGTGGGGAGTTTGAGATTGAGACTGCAATGGCTTCACAGGCTTATCAGACGTGCATGGAACGGGCGACTGCTGGAGGGGCACTTTCGTGGGTCCTTCGGGGAGCTGTTCGGGTATGCTTTGTGTCGAAATGTCTTTTTGGTCTGTCGCTTCAGCCTTGCTGCATCCTTTAGCTAACGTCGCCATTTTCTTTTATTTTAGGGACACACAACAATTGAAGAGCTGACAAAAACCAACAACTACCTGTACCGCGTCGGTGTCGCTGATTTGAAGCGCGTTTACCACAAGTATTTCAAACAGTTCCTGAACGGTCGCGAGGGAGCGGGCCTGGCAACTGTTCTGCTCACCCCTCCCTCACCTCCCGAATCGATCAAGACTCATTTTGCAGCGCAGTACGGGATCGATTTCCAGGAGGCAGCTTTGCAGGATTTTGAGATCGACCCAGCGTTCGATTTTGTGGTGAGCAACAGCGTCCCATCGTCGCGCGTGATTTCTCCAGCAGGCACCACACCTGGATCCCCGCTGTCGTCGGCATCTTCAGTGGCTTGAAGTAATCAAATAGACGCCAGTTTATTTTAAAAAGTACACACCAGATCCTGATACACATTTATAAACTTCTCTGATCTGCGATATCCCAGCCATGAAAGATATTACCGTAAATGCATCGCACATCAAGAGCGCCTGAATGAATCTTATAGAATAATGTTTTATTTTTCCTTACTGTCCCTCGAGCATCGCCCGTACTCGCGGCCAGTACACGCCCTCTGCTCCTTCTGCACCGCCAGCCCACGAGTCGGGCTGACGAGCGCGATAAGCAGTCTCCACATCCTGGAAGGCTATCTTCATTGGTTCGTATCCAATACCCTGTGCAGCCACTAACACTGCCAACAGTCTTAACAAATCTTCCTCAAACACAACATGCTCTCCATGGTCGCTCGTCGCACCTGTCGTCACATCCGTCATTGTGGGGCGCGAGGTTGGCGCTTGAGGCAAGATAAGAGAAGCGAGGACCCAATCAAAGTATTGGACCTGCAGTTTCTGTACTGTAGCAGAAAGCGCGTCCGTGATCCAAGAGTCCAAAGCCCCGCCTTGATTCATTCTCGTCAAATACTGTAGAATGAACATAAGCACTCGGAACGGAGCCTGGCATTTGATCCTAGAGGCCTCCACCTGCTTCGCGAGTTCGAGCGCATCTTTGTCCATTGTCTCCTTCATCCACTGCTGTGGCGCGTCCATCGATGTGTCCTGCTCTTGTTCCTGCTCATGCTCAATGCCCTCCATGGCATCGCCTTCTCCATCATCTTCCTTCTTGACAGCTGCTTCCGAACCTTCAGCCTTTGACGCAGCATCTTCATCCTCCTCATCCTCCTTATTGATTCCACCCTCATCGTCGTCCTCGCCCTCCTTTGCCGTTGTCGCCTCCTCTTCGGGCTCTGCTTCCCAAACAGCCAGCATCGCCTCCGCGTTCATGGCCTGACCATCGATATCCATCTTGGTACTAACCATCGTCGAGCGCACTCTGGGATCAATCTTTTCCTCTGCATCCAAATCGATCTTGCCTCCAGCACGATACTTGTCTTCATACCGCCGTTTCATCTTTGCCATCTTTGCCATCTTCTTCTCCTGATGCTTTTTCTTCTTGGCCCGCTTGCTCTGCACTCTCACCAACGCCTGGTCCGGCTCCTCCACCTCCACGACTGTTGGCGTCTTGAGGATGCTGGGAGTCTCGGCCACCTGCTTTAGAAGCTGCTGTTCTTCCTCCTTTTGATTGTTGGCTTCCAGGTCCTCGGGTGCAAGATACAACATGCCAGTGATCCTACCCACTACCCGCTTCGGCTGGAACATTGCTAGAACTGCATAAAAGGGACTAACACGGCGATTGTATAGGTTCCTGACACGCCGCTTCTTTGCTCCACCCATGGCTGAAGATGTGCGGAATGATGCAGCAGTTGCAGTTGCAGCAGATGTAGCAGATGTACTGGTTGCTGAAGATGAGGCCTCACTAGCCGCTCCAGTTGTTACCTCTGTCGTTGCTGCTGTAGCCGAGGTCGCACCTGTACCTGCCATTTGCTTGTCTCCCTGCTCTGCTTCTTCTTCCTCCTTTGGCATCTCCAGCGGCTCTGTCCACTTTTTCGACCCAGCCTCCAAGAACGTACTGCTCTCCTCAGGTTTGATCACAAGTCCGACCAGCGCACTCATGATCGTCTCCATGACAAACTCTCCGGTCTTGATGTCTGCTCTCGTCTTACCAGTCCTCACACCTGTCCCTGCCGTTCTCCTGGTCAACGACGACTCCTTCAAGTACTGGGCTGCAGGGACCATCGCCTCCTCCACATCCCGCTCCTGGCCGCCATTCCCTTCCCAGCACATATAGTCAATCAGGATCTGGTCGAGGAGGAATTTCTGGTCGCTCGGATAGACAGATTTGATGAGCCCAACCAACCTGTCAGAGAAGACGGCCCCATCCATGTGTCCCAACAAAGTGATCCACCGCTCTAGTTCAAAGTCCACCTGCGCCGCATACTTTGTTGGAAATTGAGGGAGGTGAACTAGGCCCATGATCGGTGACCACAGAGGGTTGCTCAGTTTCGCTTGCTGCTGAGAGTTGATGCTGCTAAGCGTGGTAGAGGTTGCTGTGGGCTGGGCCGCTGTCGCCACAGCATTATACCCTGTCAGTGCTTGCTCCACGTACCACGCAGAGGACCTGAGAGTACTCTCTCCTGGCTCACCTGCTGAAGTCGGTACTGTGATTGTTGATGATGCTAAGAGTGGCGACGACAATCCCACTGCTTCTCCTGTTGTTGTTGCCGATGTAATGTTACTTACTGTCAAAGCTCCCACGGGTGGCTCTGCCCCACTGCTCTTCAATCTCTTCCGTGCCGCAAGATCAGAGGAATCGCCTCCAAGTGCACCTACTCCTCCACCAGGCCTCTTGATACCACGGTCACCCCCAGTCCCAGGACCTGATCTCGACTGAAGCTTAGTATCGGCTGCAACTTCCTGCTGGAACAAAGCAAGTAGCTTTGGCAGGCTACGTCCTCTTTCAGTCTCAAAAAATGTCTCGAGAGCTACGCATGCCTCTGAAAGATTGAGCGCGAGTTGGTGTGAGGCCGCATCTATTTCCTGCTCGCTGTTTTGTTGATCTGCGGTCACTGCTATTGCTGTGTTTGATGCTCCAGAGGATTTTTCGAGTTCTGCACCGGCACTTTTAGATGCTGTCAAAGTTAGCTTCGACGAGACACCACCACCACTGTTGTTGCTTTTGGCATAGCGACGACATGCAATCAACGTCTGGATCAACGCCAGAACCGCCCTCCTTGCCGGTCCTGAACTCGAACGCCACTCGAAATCCACTGCCTCTGCCAACTCGATCGGGAAATCGCGCTCATATCCATGCTTCCGACCAAATCCCAAAAATGTATCCACAAAAACTTTGATCATGACCTCTGGGCAAGCTGATTTCAGGAAGTGGAATTGCCATGGGATTTGTCCTGGTGGGATTAGCGACGCTGACGACCTTAAAGATGATGATATCCTTGATGTTTGGAGACTTCCTCCTCCTCCTCCTCCTCCTCCTCCTCCTCCGGTGCCTTTGCGTTTGTTGCCCGAGTCAACCTGTTTGATGAACTGGTTTGGAAAGCGCTGTGTATAAACGTTGTACATTGCCCACAGCAACGGTTCCCCATGTCCATGCCCTTCCCCTCTCATTTGATGGCGCTGAATGGTACGGACGATCCGAGGCATCCCGTTATCGAAAAGAAGCGCCGCTGCCTTGGCAGCTGCTGCGGCGGTCGAGAACATCGAGACAGACGAGGCTGCGGGCTTGGTAGTGAGAATCGAAGCGATGTCAGACGCAAATGATGTGTTGTGGCATTTACATCCTAGACGAAGCCAAGTCGAGCGAGGGATCCTGCGGAGTTGTGCCCTGAGAGTTGCTGGATCGACCGCTGCTACTGCCGCTGTTGCTGTTGCTGTAGCGTCGTCGGCGAGAGGGAGTAGGGACGATAGCGTCGAGGGGAGAAAGTCAATTGTAGTAGGCGCCATTGTGTATTTTCCTCTCTCTCTAGACTGGTATATCTGGAAAACAAGCGGACGTTGGTGTTATTGGGAAGCTGCTAAAAAGAATTAGGCAAGGAAATATGGGATGCGGCAAAGCATTTCGAATCCGCCTTGCACCTACAATTTACGTGTTTGAATAGGAAGCCGAACAGGGAGATTGGGATCTTGTAGGGTACAGCAGATAACTGGAAAGGGGGAAGGGATCGCGTTGATGGCAACAGGGGCAGAAGAAGGATCGTGTCAGAGTTTTTTTTAATGGATGCATTTCAACAACCGTGTTTCTCGAGGATGGGACACGCGTTTAAGGGGCAACACGCACGGGGCAGACGCGCCTTTTTTTTCTCAAAAGACCACTATTATTTTGAGTTTATTACAAAAGGAGGATCGATCAGCGCCTCTCTCGCGTTCATCCTTTCACCTGAAGACATCCGTGTTTCTGAAACTAGAGTTGTCCTTCAAGGCATCGTTGTGGGTCTTGTACTCCATAATCGTGTCCGCCGGGAGGTTCAGCACTCGCTTCATCGTATCCCTGATCTTCAGGTTGATCCGACCCTCGTGTGCAGACTGATTCCATAACGACAGAATATCCTCGCCGCCACGGATCGAAAGCACCAAACCACAGATCTCTGACCCAACATCAAACTGATCACCAACCACGGCTGTGATCTAATTGAGGAAGATCATCCATGGAACAAAAAGAGATCAGTCGCCATGGCACAAGTAGCTCTATTCTTAATTTCATTAGGAGGTGGTTTAAAAAAAGTCAATGCATTTTATTGGAAACTTACCAGGTCCTCCCAGTAGCGGGTGGCGAGTCCCTTCTTCAGCCTAACGATCCATTTACCGCCGTTGATGTTTGTTGCATCCTCCCATACCGGTCGAACCCCTTGTTTAAACAAATGATAGTCGCTCACGGTCGGCAGTTCATGCGGTCGCTTCAAATGAGAATATACTGCCCAAAAATCTTCCACCTAGAACCAGTACAAGAGATCAAAAGGGTTTAGTTCTCGTACAAATCAAGTCAATCATGCCAGAATGTCCCCCCACATCTGATTGTCTCCGTGTCCATTTTTTTCTCCTTTTGCTTACCGATCCAAATGTCGCAATTTTCTTCATAGAGCTTTCATAGTTTACGATCTTGCTTCCCGGAGTACGATGCATGAACCAAAATACCCAATTGAAGTGCAATGGATGCAATCCTGCCACAATTCCTGATCCCTTTATCGTCGATGAACTCGACGATCCGGCCACTACCCCTCCTGCTACTCCACCCACACTGGCGGCGGTGGCGGCGCTGGAGATACTCCCTGATATGCCAGATCCAGCAGCGCCTATCTTTGAGCTGTGTGCAGATTCCGTCTTGATATTACTACTGTTACGGCCGGTGGCGCTGTTTCCAGAATCCAATATGCCTCTAGAAACCGCCGGTCCGTTAGTATTAGTTGTTGTTGTTGTTGTAGAAGAGGGGGAAGTCGTGGTGGCGGCGGCGGCGGCGGCGGTGGTGGTGGTGGTGGTGGTGGTGGGGGTGATGGAAGAGGAAGTATAGAGGGTGTTGAGGTTTGAGGATGAAGAGGATGCGGCTACAGAGGAATTCACGGTGGTGGGCAAGCCGGGTCCAGTCGAGAACGTTTGCCGTTGCAACTGAACGAGCTTTGAGCTGCCGGTTGGTGTCGCATTATCACCTTGGGCACGAGTTCTATTTGAACAAAAAGGACACCTCAATTTAGAGTTGTACAAAAAAAAACAAGAGATCAAATCTGATCAGGTCAAGGAATGTAGACTTACAACTTGCGGGAACCCCATGCAGTCTCCATGTTGTGTTATATTACTTTATTAGCGTGAAGTTTTTCTGTAGGTTCCGAGAGTCTTTGAAAAAGGAATGGGAATGACAGGAGCTCAAGAACGACGGGAGGGTGTGGGGGGTATTGTAATGAACGTAATGAATGAAAGGAGAGGCGAGAAAAGACCCCATTCGGAGCTCAGGCGACTTTATTTCGTCATCACATGATGTCGTATCACTCTTAGACCTGCGTGTCTTCAGGCAATCCTACAGCATTATTGCTATACCTCATTAGTTCCTCCTGCTGCTTCACATCGTTCGACGCTGGGTTCCTCCGGCGAATCCGCTCATCAAACCAATACTCGCCCGAAATACCCTCCACCTCCTCACTCAAACCCAAGTACAGAATCGTCCTTGCTCCTCTCTTGGACGATCTCAACAAGTACTGGAACCCAATCCTCGTCAAAATATACAAGAACCACGAGTGGTTAAACAGGCTCGTATAACAGCATCCTGGGTGAAGACAGTTCACAGTGATGTTGGGGTGTATCTTGTTGAGAGTCTTGGCGAGATGACGGACAAAAATGACTGTCGCTAGTTTGGATCCGCAATAGTTGTTGATCCGATCGTATGCCTTGGCAGAGGTGATGCCCGGATAGTTGATCTTGGAGGCACCATAGTGTGCAGAGGACGCGGTCATGACGATGCGGGCTTTGGGAGCCTCCTTGACGAGTGGGAGTAAGAGGTGCGTAAGGTAGAAGTGCCCAAGATAGTTGATTCCGAACTGGCTGTCGTGTCCCTCTGCTGTTGGTCGGAACGTTGGCAAATCCATCACTCCAGCATCTAAAAAAGAGAGAGAGAGAAAGAATACTGAGCAAACGCGACCATTGAAACTCAAACTCTGTCCAGAAGAAATCTGTGCTCGAACACTTACTGTTGATGAGCAGGTCAATGGCAGTTGTGCGTTTTGCAACCTCCTGGGCAAAGGACCGTACTTCCTTGAAGGAGCCGAGATCCAGATAGATAAATTCTACATGCATGTTCAGCGTCTTTGCTTTGATCAACTCCACAGCTCTAATGCCCATCTCCGTTGCCCTATCACCTGTGCCCCCAAGAGACATTGACTTGTCAGAACTGACATTTGAACAAAGTTTCACAGCAATAAAGAAAAATGGCGCTCAAGATTATTTTTTTTTACCAATGATCAGGTGGTACCCAGCGTCTGCAATAGCCATCGCAGCCATAAATCCTAAACCGTTTGCTCCTCCTGCATTTTTTTTTTTTTGGATCGCGCGTTTGCAGATGAGTGTTAGTACAAAAGCATGCTGTTGCCCCACCAAATCAAAGGAAGTGGAGGAAAAAAAAAGGAAAAAAAGGAAAAAAAGGAAAAAAAGAAAAAAAGAAACTGCTTCATATGTTACCTGTCAGAACTGCAACTTTGCGTCGTCCACCCGCCGCAACCGAGTTCGCCATCATCATCCTGCTTGTCGCAATCGAATTCGCAATCCTCTTCTCGACCGGCGGCACTCCGTTTGCGTTCTTTTCGCCCAGGACCCATTCTGGAATGTTTAACAGAATAACCTCGGCCATCAAGATGCTAGACTCGACGATCCGACGTGGGATATAGCGCGATGTCGAGAGGCCAATGGTAGTGCGGTCGTAGAGTGACCCTCCACGCTGTGAGGCGACGGTCGATGGAGTATACACCGCAGATGTTGAGGCTGGTAGTGCGCCGGTCGGTTTACTCATGGTGTGTATCCTGAAGCGAGGTTGTGGGTGGGTCTTTTTAAAGTGAATGGGAAGAGGAGAAGAAAGAAGAGAGGGGAGGGATGCGACGGCAGGGAGTTTTATCAAGATTACTTCGGCTCTGGCTGTTTGTTATTTGTTTGTTGTGCTTTTCTATTTACTTGGCCCATCCCCCCCTCCCCCATACACACTCTCCAGCCGAGTCCGGCTCTGCGTTCTGTACGTTCTGTACATGTACTTTGTGTTTAGATCAGCATTCAAGGAAAAAGAGCACTGTGGGGATGCATAGTCGAGAGTCAATCGACACGAAACAGCTGGGTACAAAGGGACTGTGCTTTTTCTGCGCCTTTTTGTTATTTTGGTTCTCGGCTCGGGTCTACTGCGTCCTTGTTGCTGTCGCAAACTAGCATTAGTCTATTGTGAGGAGGTCATGGTTGTTGACAGGGTTCAATCCACTCTCCAACTGGGAGGCGTGAGGGGGGTCTCGTTA
>MU617181.1:0-20010 GCA_025201705.1 Dissophora ornata
TGTTTGAGTTCGGCAGGTTTGGTCTCTCAACCCATTTTATTGTAATCCTCGATAAATGAAAAATATCATGCAGATTTGCATGAGAGACAAACGAATTTATGGATAAATGACAACCTGCAATCAGCGACTGGCTGACGAGTTCATTCGCGAACAGTGCATGTCGTTCTCCGTCGGAAGAGCGCTATGATTTCACTTAATGGCATTAATGCAGATCGGCATGAAATGATCGATGAAATTACTCATTGGTTCTACTCCAGGTCAGCAATAGTACTCAAGGTCGAGACGGACGTTCGTCGCGATTGAATATTGCTGTCTATCTACGCTAGTCAATGCAATGCAAGTGAGTGTCACTTTATCGAACGAGGGGAGGTCATGCAACTTTCATGCGTAGACACGCCTAGTGTTATCTCCAAACATGCACTGACCAGGCATGCACCGACCAGGCAAACACCAACCAGTCATGCATCAACCAGGCAGGTATGCACCAAGCAAGCATATCCGAATCCATGCAGATGGGGCGGGGATGTAGCTTTCTTGGTGTAAAACCCTCGCAACTGTCGTTGCATGCTTTGCTCAGAATTCTGGGTCTAGCCCGCACATGTGCTTTACAGCACTGCGCTCAAAGGCATAGACGGCGTAGCGGCAGAGCAGCAGTAACCTTCTATGGGTTTGTGAGCGGTCCCAAGGCCACTCAGTCACCTGCATACCCACAACCGCTGTTGAATCTTATTCGACAGCCTACTCATGACACTCAAGGGGGTGACGAGGGTCTACACGTGTGATCTTCAAGAATAAGGAATGCACACAAATAGCCTTCGGGTATTAAAGCATTCCCCCTTCTCGACTTTCATTTCGAAACATTCCAGTCTAATTAACTGCTGTCTAGAGACATGTTTTTGAGCGTGAGTATGTAGACGGTTAGGCAACGGCGGTAAAATGCGTGCGAAGACAACACATGTGTCGATGGCATGTGCAGATGAAACAGCTGCCTGAGGAAGAAGCTACCATTTTGATGCGTCGATAAGCACGTCTGCATATATACGTATGCAAGAAAGAAAGAAAGAGAAAAAAGGAAAGAAAAAGAGCCATGCTTCACCACCATCAGGGTCGATCTTCTCAGTCCGCAGTTGCGTGTGTGTGTGGGTGCGAAAGGCGATTTAATACCCGCTCGCCAGTTGCCCTTATCATGGCTCTGCAGTCATGCCGAAAAAGGCGCATCCTCGCCCTGAGCGCGCTTAGAGGCGGTGATGCTATATTGTTTGTTGTCATGCACAACGCATTTTAAATTGCTCACAGACGGGAAACTTTGTGACCAGGTTTGTAGACGAATCCCATTACGAGGTGGCAAGAGGGTTTTCTCCCCCTGTGTGGGTTTACTGTGTAAACAATGGCTCTCAGAGAGTGAAAAAAAAATATTATACAATACACACAGCATTAAAGTGTATGCGTGGAAAGGGAATAGGCGCATATCAATGAAGGAGTATGTACAGTACTGTACACAATGATGGGCTGATGTGCTGCCTGTCGACTATTTCTTGTGTTCCATCATCATGTGCAAGAACAGCAGTTACAGCAATCAATGGCATGTAGACTACAGTACTCTACAATACTTCTTGATATGCACAGATACACAAGCAGGAAGCACCAACAGTATTTTTTACATCTCCGCGTCAAGTCCGAAGGAGTGCACTGTGGGAGAAGAAGAAACGGTTGCATGAAAATCCGTTTATCGTTACTTCAACTGTAGTTTGCCTGTGAAAGTTGATCCCACTGTACGCACTGCATTGCATGTTGAATCACCATTCGGAGATTCAGAGTGTACCTTTCGTTCGTTAAAACACCTGTTTTACAGAGCAGGAAAAAAGAAAGAGGGCGAGAGCATATGCTCTCATTCCGCCTTCAAGCGAATACGTATTGGCAAAGTTGGCGCCACGCCTCAAACCATCGCAGAGCCCTACAAGAGACTTCATATCGTAGGTTACATGGCACCACCAAAGTTACCAAGTGAGCTTTTGTTGTAGTGGTCGCTGTTGTTGTTGCTTCTTTTTGTTCTTTTCTATATCGACACTGCAATCCCATATGAAGAATCAGTTCAACCTGCAGGGGTTTGTTATTGTTCTTATCAAGGTGGACACTAAACAGGAAAAAAAATATGCTCTTGTTCCTGAACGAATGTTTACGATTTGCCCGTCGACTGCCGTCCTGGTTCCATGTGAGAAAGACGTACGAGCACCTGGTAAACTGGGGCATCATTCTCACAGACCAATTAACCACGGGGCATTCTTAAGTACCTGGTTTGTTTATCCATCTCTCATTGCTGTGCGGATCGAGTTGCTCGATCCATCTCGCAACACCAAGGCAAGTGAGCGCGATCATATGCACAAAGACAAAATAAACCTTCGCGTTACACCCAAACTTCTGCCAAGTTGCGAAACAGTTGACACGTCCTACCACACGAATACTTACTGCCCCTGAAGAAACAACGAGGGTTATTTTCATAGGTCTCTGTTGAACAAACCAAAAACGAAAACAAAGCACCCGAGGCAAGTACGCCTAGGTTCTATTAATATAGATACTCGTTGACAATGTATCTTGATCTGACCGTCTTGTCTGGCAGCTTGCAGTCGCACTGAACTTTACAAGAAGGAGTATCGATTGTTTTTATGGTGCCTGTGGGAATGCGACATTCATTACAACACAAACCACTCAAATGAGGTGGAATGTTTTGCTCTTGATGTCCTGTCATCTGCATTTAGATAGGTTCGGCCCTCTACAAGGAGAAGGAAAGACACATCTGGCGCGTTACGCCTTCCAAAAGATCGACGGCAAAATACAATCAGGGTACGGCACCGTTGCATGAAACACATGTCTCTTGCTCTATTGGCGTGACTGTAGGCGCCATTGCCTTCTTGCCGTTTATTCTATGAGACTCTTCTTTAGGCTCGGATCTAGTGTGCGGAGTAGTATACGGTGAAGATTTGGCATTTGTAACAATAACGCCGACTGCGGAGGATAGACAAGATTTATAAATTATAACCATAAAATTGTTTTGCAGTTTGTGAGTTTCGGGAAACGAGGGCCGGAGATGTTATTGTTATTACGCCTGACTCAATTCGCTTTAACATGATGGATGCTAGGTCGAAAAGATGGAGATAGAGAACAGAGAGCCCTCGATTCACTTTAGACCAACAGTGCCGCGGTCTGGTCCTTCTCCACTCATATCCACTGGCTCTTCCTCCACAAATGTCTCCATTCGCATCCCACATCCCGCATTGATCAGACTATTGAATGTCCGGTTACCTTACGCGTTCAAAGCCCCACTTCCGCTCCAATTTTTCCATCTCTTGACGCATAGGTGTAGAGAAAAGAGCTCAGACGCGACTGGTCCAGTCCAGGTCATTATGGATCATTTGAAGTAAAACCCGCGTTGCAAGTGGAAGAGTAAGAGAGCAGTCATAGCGACAGACTATATGTAGACTGTGCATTAGGCATATGCTGTCGAGACTATTTGTGGGGTAGGAGGGTAGGAAAATCAAGGGCACGGGACAATTGTTTATATCGCGAAAGCGAAACAAAGAAGATAACTAAGAACAAACCGAACAACCCACTTAGAATGGATGCCGGTTCGGAAATAGATGTGAGGGACGAAGTGACCCTGTGTCTTTGTTGACAGTAGTACCTTGTTTTCACAAGAGAAAAAAGTTTTCGGAGACCGGTGTTGTTTGTTATTGCGGCCACTGACAACTTTCCGGTTTTTTGATTTGTGATTGTCATTGCTGGAGCCAAAGTAGTCTAAACATTGCAAACAGCATACGTACTGTACACGTACACTTGCAAAACCACCGGCAAAAACTGCCTGCATAAATGCAAGCCGTTTTTTCCTGTGTTTTTTGTTGCACAACGTCTGCCTGACGCAAACAGGTTGGAGAAGAGGAAGGGCTCTATTTTCACCCGTGATTTTAATAACCGTATTGTAACAGCTTGCATAAACAGATTGCAATATAGAGAATATAGGGGTACACCTGGTGAAATAATCAACAACAACAAAAGAGCAGTGTGGTGTGGAGGCACCGTGTTACCTAGTCTACTGTAGTCTAATTACGAGCTTATTTTTTGTGAAAACACAAACAATTGTTCACTGACCCCTGTCCCTGAATTGACAAGATACCAAACGTCACCCACCTGCCTGATGAGGTTCTCCTACCCTACACAACCCTGAGAAATGTTTTTTTTTTCACACCTAACAACACAACAAGCGCCGTATTATCAATCACCATTGCTTTTCGAAAAGGCTGGGGAGCAATAGGGTAGGCTGTCCCTAGCAGCTATTGGGGATGGTGCCGCCAGATACGAAAGAGTGAAGGATTGCAGCGTGAACACAAGAATGCTGAGAGACAAAAAGGACAAAAAGACGGATCAAGAGCGGGTCATGGTTTTGATTGGACGAATATTCGATCACCTTCCACCATCTAATCCGGTCCTGCTCCAAAAAAATCCCCTCTCACTCCCTACGCCTCCTCCACAAAAAAGGCAGTGCATAAACAAAATTTCTTCACTCTCGATCGTCCTAATGAAGTGCCAGAAGTCCATCGAGGTTGTGAAGAAGCCAGATCTAAATGTGCCAGATCAAAGTTGTCCACGCGCTAATTCTTGTTCTCAAGAAAAACTTGACCCTGAGCGGTATAGTGCCGTAACACAGTTGAAGGAACAGAGCACAAAGGAAGGCAACACTAATGCCTGAAGTGAATGGTTATCTTTCGCTGAAAGCACACACAGAGTGCGGAGTGCCTTTTTGCAACAGGTGGCGTACAGACCCAATTTTTTCATATGTCGAGCGATGGGCTAGAGCGAAGGAGGCAGTGGATGTAACAGCTGATCATTCCCGCTAGAGGTTACACAAAGGCAATCCTTGGGGCTCGATATCGGGTTGATTCTCATGTGGGTTGTCGCAGCACGGACTCACTGGATCTATCTACCTAGATATCGTTCCAAAGCCTGCACTATTTTTCTTCGATAACTCAAAGTGCACTAAAGGCTACCGAGAAATCAAAGTGACCTCTCTAGGAACAATCCGTTCCTGAAACGTGCCGTTGAGACAAATAAACATACCGACCACTAACATGAAGGCTGGACTTGAAAGATTAGGGCCCACATGGACGCAATGTGTGGTTAGAACACTGATCATACTCACTTTGCGCTAAGTCCTATATAGGAATGCCAGCGTTGATAATGCAGTGCATACGGAAGTACATGAACATGGGTTGGGGGGCTGGTGAGAGATCGTGATGGTGATTATGGTTCTGGCTAGTAAGGTTTCTGGGCTGGCGCTTGCCTGTGATTACCGCAGAATGGAGGCTTTCACTTTGTTCTTTTTTTAAACATTTTCCTGTTTGGAGGCCAATACACCACAAGGACGAGGAACCCATATTCTACATTCTACAAACAGGTACGCAAAGTTCCACTCGCAAATGCACATTACTGTAGTGTATGTATATAAAATATACGGAAGATGCTCCGTCGGACTGGATTACACATGTCTGCCAGAAACTGAAATGGAGTTAGCGTTTGTGTTTGTTTTCTTTTCCTGTGCTCTCGCGGGTGCCGTACCAACAAAGAGGCAGAGGAATACAATATCTATAAAGTAAGAATAATTATAATAATTTATTATGTTTACATCGACTCTGTCCTGAACACGCGCCTGTCCAATCTTAGTAGCGACATATGCTGATTGAAGTAAGCCTGCGCTTATTCAATCAATAGAACTGCAGCAATATAATTATTATGAACCCTATTTCTAGTGCTCTTTTGTCGCCGTTCATTCATCATGGCATGATTATATTTTGCTTACACTAGACTATTCATTGTATAATATCCTTAGTCTGCCGTTGGCAATAGGCTCATCACTCGCGCCTACGCTTCTTGCTCCAACCGCTCTCCTCCACTCCAGTCTCCCACTCCCCCCTCCACGGCTCACTGGTCTGTTCTTTCTTTCTCCACCTATATAAGTCCCTCCTCCCGCACCCCCTCCAAGTCCTTTCTTTACTTCGTCGCTTGTCCCTTCCTGTTCCTCACGTTGCTGTAGACACTCGCCTGTCCAGGTCCCCCACAGCCTCCGCATCCCTCACAACCTCCCCTTCTCACCATCACCATACCTCCTCCTTTATACGCCCTCCCCCTCTTCTGTACGAATTCTATCCTCACTCCTCGACAACTGAAAACCTGAAGACGACCCCCCTCACATATCCCCTACATCATCACATCCTTCGCGCCCTTAATACATTCCTCTCTCAAAATGACTAACGAAAACAACGCTCCCTCAAAAGAGGTGGAGCACCAGGATCTTCCTTATGACGAGGAGGAGGAAGACTACCACGAGTTTGAGGAGTATGATGAAGTGACAAAGCCTCAGACCCGTCCCTTCTACAAGAGACGCAAGTACTGGATCTTCTGCGCCATCATGACTGTGATTACGATTGCAATCGCTGTTCCCATCGCCCTGTTCGTGATTTTGCCCAAGGTTGCACAGGTTATCCTGAACAACAGTGAAATGTCCTTCAAGAGCATCCAGATTACGAACCCAACAAACACCAGCCTGCAAATGTCCATGGACGGTTCCCTTTCCAACACTGGTCCCTTCTCCGCTACCATCAAGTTCCCAGAGCCAATTGATGTGTACTACAACGATGTCTTGCTTGGTTCCATGAACCTTCCAGATACCAAGGCCAGCGGTGGTAAAGGCAGTCTGGTTGCTGATGCCGCCTTTGGCATCAATGATGCGACCGCCTTTGGCAGCTTCTCTGCTGATATGGTAAGTCGTTGAGAGCTGCTTTATTTTCTTTCATATGCTTTTAATTTTTGCTCTCCGCGCCATTATTTGGACATCAAAATATCCACTGCGCACATTCTACTTCGACACGTAATCTCAGTCCCGTGTTTTGTTACGGTTCCTGAATCCGACAGAGCCTGTGACAACATACTAGCTCTTGACGAGCTCTTGTTGATAACTCGCAGGACCCTTCACGATGTATCTGTTGCACACGATGTATCCTGCATATTCAGAGAAACATTTATACACATACACACACACAAACATACACACTTTTCTATCTCTGGCTCGACAAACATTTATCATACGTAAGCACCGTTCTCACATACAACAACCTCTAACTTGCACATGTAGATGAACAATGCTAAGTTCACCTGGGTCTTGAAGTCCAAGGTTACCATCGTTGCTCTTGGTCGCACTGTCAGCAACCTCAACTTGAACAAGAACCTCGATGTTCTCGGTGAGTTACAACATCTAATCATCACACACACACACACATTCTTTGTGGCATGGAGAGTTGCGTACTAATCATTTGTTGCGTTCAATCTCTCAGGCATGGGCGGTTTCCCAGATGTCAAGATTCTCAAGTTCGATTTGCCCTCTGACGCTGCTTCTGGTCAGGGTATTAACCTGGTGATCGACACCGAAATGAATAACCCCTCGCCCATCGGAGTGACCCTTGGAACCATTGTCCTTGATATTGGTTTCAACGGTACTCAGCTGGGTCAGGTCAGGGCCACTGGCGCGTCTCTCTTCGGTGCCTCGGCTTCGGTCCTCAACCTGACTGGTACCATGTACCCCCAGAACACTACTGAAGGTCTTACTACTGTCGGGTATGCTACACACATTGTTGATTGAAGTTGCTTTTGGTTTACAACTTTTAAATATCGTTGCCAGACGCTAATTCCTCCTTTGCTTTGCAATCATAGTAACCTTTTCTCGGCCTACATTGCTGGTTTGTCCTCGGAGACCACTGCTCGCGGTGTCTCGGTTCTTCCCGATGGCGTGAACGAAGTTTCTTGGCTTTCAGCTGGTCTTCAGTCCATGATCCTCAAGGTTCCTCTTCAGGCGCCCAGTGCCTTGAACATCATTCAGTCCATCAGCCTTGGAGCCATGGGCATGAACTGGACCGGTACTGATTCCTATGCTCCCTTGGCCAACTCTCCCGCAGTCGTCGCTGGCTTCCAGATGCCCTTCGGCTTCAGCTTGAACGTCACCCAGGTCCAGAATAACATGACGGTTGTGTACAACAACAAGAGCATGGCTGTCATCGACGTCGCTGAGTGGGGTTCTGCCTTGACTACCAAGGATACCAACGGTACTTTCATCACCTTCGCCCTGCCCGCATCCCCCTTCGCTGTCAACGCTGACTCGTACGCCGACTTCGACGACTTTGTTAATAAGCTGACTATTGGCACGAGCGAATCCTTTGGCGTTCAGGGTTACGCTAGTACCGTCGCCCAGACCCCCATCGGTGAGGTTCGCATCCTCAATATTCCCTTCAAGTCTGATGTTGCCTTGTCTGGCCTCCAGGGTCTCAAGACCGAGCCTACTGTGATCAACAGCTTGACTGTTATCGGTGGTCTTACCGAAGGTCTCCAGATTGCCCTCAACTTGACCATGGTTAACCCCAGTCTGCTGTCTATCGATACCGGTGTCGGTAACAACAGCGTTGTTACATTCGCCATGCAGTATGAGGGTGACAATGTCGGAACCGTTATCTTCCCCAGCTTGGACTTGGCTCCTGGCGTGAACTCCATCACTGCCGGCGCTCTGTTCACTCCCACTGGCACCAAGGGTGGTCAGGATCTCTTGCAAAACTACATGTCCAACATTGCCTCGACCGTTAGCATTTTCGGCTCTGCCTCCTCTTCTGCCATCGCTCCCTTGGCTGCTGGTTTGAAGGATATTCAGCTGCAGTCCAACATGCCTGGAAACCCTGCCAAGCTTCTCTTGGGTACTGCTTTGACCATCCTCGACAGCACCGGCAGTACTGGCATCGCCATGGCCAGCGTTACCGTCAACAACCCCTTCGTCCCCGCATTGACCATCAGTTCGATCAAGTCCACTGTCGATTACAACGGACGCACCCTCGGCACAATTGATATCCCTTCAGTTACCATTACTGTTCCCGGTAACACTCAGAAGGCGTCCCAGCCCTTGCCCCTGTCCATGGATTTGTCGATCGACTCCCTGATCAGCCTCATGGTTGACCAAGCTAAGGCTAACAATCTGAACGCCGAGCCCATCATTGCTCTCGGACAGATGGCCAAGGATCCCAGCATCAAGATCGCATCCTCTGTCTTTACTGGTTTCAACCTGCCCACTTTCGTCACGGCTGCCATGGTCGGTCTTAAGGTCAATGTCTCCATGACTGTCGATGTCTTGGTCGGTGAATATGCCACCTCGCTCACCCTTGTCCAGAACGACGTCCCCACCGCCACGGATTCTACTATCTTGAAGCTCCTTCCCATCGTTGGTACCCCCATTGCTCAGGCTATTGTCGACTTGGCCACCTTGACCTTCTCCAGTGTCATGATCAACAACCCTGCCGAGACCGACTTCACCACTAACATCAACGGTCTTATCGCCAACACTGGTCCATTCGATTCTGAAATTACGTTCCCCAACGGTTCCGGTGTCAGCTGGATCAACGGTGGCACGAACTCGTCTATTGGTTTAATTGCCATGCCCACTATCCAGTCCAAAGCCGATGTCGGTGCTCAGCTTGCGTTGACGAACGTTCCTTTCCATGTCACCAGCGCTGCCAACATGGGTGGTTTTGTTGGATACTCCTTGAAGGCTGAATCCTTTGAGTGGTTGGTCACCGCCGAGAACATGACCGTCATTGCCATGGGCGCTCCCATTCCCAATATTCATATGACCAAGACTGTCACCCTCAAGGGCTTCAACGGTCTCCAGGGCTTGACTATTCAGAAGTACGACCTTCCCTCTGACGACGCCAACGGTATCCATCTTGTCCTCTCCGCTACCCTCCCCAACCCCTCAAATATTGGTATGGATATGGGCACTGTCGTGTTCAGCAACATCTTTGAGGGCCAGGACATCGGTACCGTCCAGACCGTCGGACTCCAGCTCTTGCCCGCCGCCATCACTCCCATTAGTATGGAGGGAACCCTGGTCAAGCAGACTTCTGACGCTGGTCTTGCTGCTCTTGGCGACATGTTCCGCATGGCTCTCAGCGGTGGCACCCCCAACTTGATTGTCAAGGGCCAGTCTGTTACTCCCGCCAGCGGACCCGTCTCCTGGTTGAGCTCTGCTTTCACGTCTTTGTCCCTGAACGTCACCCTGCCCAGCATCGGCAAGCAGCAGATCATCACTGGTATTACTCTGAAGACTATGACTTTGGACTTCACTGGCAGCAACCCTTACAGCATCATGACCTCCTCGGACGACATTGAGGCTACGTTCCACATTCCTTTTGCCTTCCCCTTGAGCATCACTCAGGTCTCTGAGGACATTAACATCCAGATGCCCCAGGGTAACAACGTTGCCAACTTGAAGCTCCCTATCGCACCCGCTCAGACTCTCAGCGCTGGTCTCCTCAAGACCGCCTACCAGAATGAGTCCTTGAACGTCTACGATGGAGCTCACGATATCTTCAACGCCTTCTCCAAGGTCTTGACCACCGGCGCTGGAGTCCAGTTCTACTTGAACGGTACTGCAGACACTGTCGCTTCAACTGCTGCTGGTCTGGTCACGATCCCCGGTGTTGCTGTCAGCGTTTCCTCAACGTTGGTTGGTATGAACTTGAACGCTGGCGGTGCTCAGATCGCCAACATTACAATCAACGGAGGTACACCTGAGGCCCTCGAGATTCATCAGAACGTCATTCTCCAGAACCCCTCTGGATTGACCGTCAAGGCTGGCAAGGTCAGCTTCGCTATTGGTTACGCTGGTTACGCCATGGGTCAGGCTACTGTTGAAAACATGGTCCTCGCCCCCGGTGCCAACACCCTCCCTGCTGTCTTCCAGTTCGCTCCTGCGGTCGCTGCTGTTCGTGATGGATTCCTGAGTGGTTACCTTGCTGGTGCTCAGTTCTCTTTGAACATTGCTGGTACTTCCACTTCGACTAGCGTTGATTCCTTGAAGGAGGCTCTCGCTGCTGTCAGTATGGCCTCGACCATTACTGGTATCACTGACAAGCTGATCGGCACTGGAAGCGCTGCCCAGCCTAACCTCTGGACAATGTTGCAGGTAAAGCATTTTTTCTTGATAATCCTTTATGTGGGTTTGCTTAACTTGGAAGCTAACTGACACCTTTTTTTTATGATTAATCTCATTAGATCCTCGAATCTCGCCCGACGCCAGTCCAGGTCATGATCTACAACCCGTTCGACACCCCTCTTTATATCAAGAGCATGCAGGCCAGCACCACCTGGAACGGCAAGGCCTTTGGTATCGTTAACCAGGATGTTGGCTTGACCGTCCCTCCCAAGTCCAGCGTCCTTTCGCCCAGCGTTATTATGACCTCGCCTTCTGGTGCCGGCTTCTTGCTTGAGACTCTTACTCCTTTCCTTGCGACATACCCTACGCTTCTGCTTGGTGCCACCGTTGAGGTGCCTTTCACCATCACGTCGACGATCACAGCTGTTGTTGGTGGCTCGGGCGGATATACCGGTAACGTCGCCTACACTCAGGCCGACGCTATGTTCGGCGTCAAGATTGATGCTAGTATTCCCTCTAACGTCAAGGTCCCAAGCACCATCTCGACCACTACGACTGTCGCGAGCGCCTCGGCTACAACTACCGCAACTCTCGTCTCTGCCTCATCGACCGCCGCTTCTGCGACCACCGCCTCTACGACTACCACCGCTGCGACGACGACTACCACCGCTGCTCCAACTACGACCACGACTGCTCCAACTACGACCACTTCTCTCCTGGCCAAGCGTCAATTGCTTGACTCCAGCTTGGCACCAACGAGCACTGACCCTGCTGTCATTGAGGCTTGGATCAAGACTATGGCCAACGCGATGGCTCTCGAAGCGGGTGTCGCTGCTCCTTTTGCATAAACAAGGATTAAAATGGGCCCTGTATTTTTTCTTTCCTTTCCGTTGCTTTGTTACTTTATCGCATGTACCACATCTGTGATTTTTTTTTCTTGAGCACGACTCAAAGGCTCCTTTTTCTAGCGACCGTTTCGCAGCCTCCTCACACCTTTTTTTTCTGCAAGACCCCGTTCTTTTCTTGAATCTTTTTCGTGTTGGAAGGAAGAAGAGTGGGAGGTCTTGTCAAAAAAAATTTCGACTTTACACTCACTCACTTTTTTTAAACGACCCCTACCTATACCCTTCCCCTCCTTGTACAGTAATTTAATGATAATATTCTGTCAAAAACCTTCTTTTGAGCAAGCACCCCCTCCAACTCCTTCCCTCCCAACACCTGCACAAAAAAAAAAAAAAAAAAAAAAAAAAAAAAAAAAAAAAAAAGACCAGTTCAAGAATAGTACGATGGATGCTCCATTTGCACGTAGCTTAACGGAGATTTTTTCTTTAATGACACTTTATGAGATATGAAATTAAAGCCTTTGATATTGCTTAACATTTGAGAAAATGAAAAAAAAATGCGAACGTAATGATCGATCATCATCAGGGAAAAACAAATATGCAACAGTTCTTTTGTTTGTTTGGTTTTTTTTCAATAACAAAAACAAAGCCCAAAAGCCCAAATCCTCTTTAGATTTCAGCGAACAAATATGCAAACAGTTCCTATTCACATAAAACAAAAAAAAAAGTTCATCCGCTCAGATGAGGCATTTGTTGACCTATTGCGGAATACAAACCCTCCTTCCCCTCCTCCCCTCCTTAGTCTGTTTTCTTAGTCTATGTGAGCTTTGCCGCCAGCGTTTCCGCGACAACATAAACGAATGTACTTCAATGAATTGACGCCCTCTAGAATACAATCGATCAGCAACTTCAGCTGGCCCTGCGAGAAACTGGAGTTAGAAAATTCCAGTGGTTTCAAAATTTGCTTTATTTTCACTTCTATACGGATATATCAAATGGTGATGGTGGCTATGGCACAGCTTCATCTATAACTGTCGGGGGCAACTCGTAGACCGGTACATTCAAGGAACATCGGGAAGGCGACATTTCTGAGAATTATCGAGGTAGGGCAGTTACCATGGCAGCGATTCATTGTGCGCAGTCGTGTGTGAGAGAGAATCAAGTACTACCCACGCCTGGATGATGGGCATATTCTTAATGGAATGAGACTGCAGATATTAGACGTCACTACACATGTACACAGTCTTGCCGATCTTTTGATATTACCACTCAACAGATTTTCCCCAAGGTTATAGTCAGCCATGGAGTTCACTAAGACCTTTCCGTTATTGACGTTCTTGGAGCTAAGGAAGACCAGCTACATCTGCTTCCACAAAATTGCAAAGTTTTATTTTTTTTTATCGTTTCGAGCGAGATGGCTACAACTTCCGTGCTCGAGGGATGACCTAAGTATTAGTCTTGGTGGGGCCAATGGCGGATGGAAGAAAACAGACACGAGAACAGTAGAAAAAGAACCTTCAAAACGCAGCATCCTTGCATTTCAAGCAAGGAATCTAAAGAGGCGGCGGTGGCCAGTTCACATTCACGACAACGGCGTATATATTACATATTATATTACAACTATGATTGGGCGTACATGAATGACATCTACATGCGCCGTTTTCGATTCTTTCAGTTTCTTCCGTCTTAATGACTAAACAGACTGAAGAAGAGGTAGATGGTGCTTCCGAAGAACCTAAACAAAGAGAGTCCAAAGACGCTCCACATGATCGCGGCGAGGTATGCATTTGATCCATCCTATATAATTCGAAACGTAAACAGCGAAAAGTGCATCTCAATGAGTACGAGGACACATCAAAGCTATTTGCCAACAGATAAAAAAGGAAAAAAAAAAACTAAGGGTTCTTACATCCAACGTGAGTTTCTTTTCAATGGTAGACGAGCAAATAATTGCAACCAAGAGGCCATTGGATCCGATCCAGGCCATAACGAGTCGCGTTCGGAAGCCACGGTAGTAGTCATCCTGCTTGGTCGCTGCGCTGCGAGACTGATGGACTTCAACGACTTTGTGGGAAAGCTCTGATATAGCCTCGTCATAGGCCTCGTTACTGCACAAGAAAAAGGCCAGTGCAAGCATCAGGGGAAGAAAAAAAAAAGAGGAATGGGGGAAGTGCATTAGTTCGAGCTTTGCAGCTGTCAACACGCATACAGAGATTTTGTGAACAATGGAGAGCGAGACATACATATCAGCGGACGTGACGGGGAGTTCGACTTCGACAACCTGTCCGTCGCCCTTTTTGGCCTCTCCGAGGTCCGAGTGCGTTGTGTTGTCACCCTTAGTTCCCCAGCTATGCACATCAGAAATGTATAGCAAATATTCAATGTTAGAGATGACGATTCCGCTTTATCTCGGCCGAGAGGACTAGTTCATTACCACCCTAAGCGACTTACCTGACATCGTGCGTATTGCAGAACGCGTAAACGTTCAGGATATTGATATAGCTCGGCATCATGAACAAGTACTGCAGAAAACTCGTGATCATATGCCAAGGGTCCATGTAGAGCACGGACATGATGATATACAGTCCATAAGTCGAGAGCAGCGACAAGATAATGTCTCTGAACGCTGCATTCTGAACGATAGTCCGAAGCACTTGCAGAGCATCTTGTGAAGCGCCAATGCTGGCAAAGGCTGCTTGCAGAGACCTGATCGTGATGAGCGCTGCGGCAAAGAGCATATAGCCCATGATCACCGCAAACGCGATCATTGACATTGTGTACGTCGCTTTTGACCCTTGCGGACGGTTACTATTTGTTTAGAAAGAAATGGGGTACGTTGGAAATGAGACTACAAACCATACATACAGCATTGTACAAACGCGACTATGAAAACAACAGAAATCAAAACTTACCCCATGGAGCAGATGAATTGTGTGCAGATAAGGAATATATACAGGTACCGCATCACTTCATAGATCATGTCACCCCATCCGTTCCCGAAAGGATCTGTCGCTGGGTCCGCTAAGGATCTCGTCAGGAAATAGAATGTAATATACATGTTGCCCTAAAAAAAGGAGGAAGGACAATATCACTTATCAGTAACCTGTAGTCCCCTTACACTCAGTTCAAAGCACAGCATGTTTCGATGAGCAGGACTTACCAGAGCGAGCCAGGAGAAGATAATGCTGATAAAGTTGTAAAAGAACTCGAGATGGAACCACAGCTTCCTGACAAAACTGTGATCTGACCTCCAAATGTTGGACGAATGCGTCAACGCATACAATGCCGCAAAGAACGATCCGTTCAACCAACGTCGTCTTTGCGAAATGAACTCTGGCACCGAGTCTGGGACATCTGTCTCACCAACAGCAGATCGGACATATTTTAGCTTCCACTGTCCTCCGCGCTTTGCGACCAGTTCGAAGCACAGGATACGGTCCTCAGCCAGATACATGTTGGCTGAAAAGATGTTGTCCATATCTCCCGACTGATTCTCTCCCTTGAAGTACGACGCGAGAGGGCCGTTACCCTTGGCATCATTGAGCAGCGCCTTGTATCGGTAGGCTGAAAAGGCTCCTGGAAGCACTGAGATGTACCCAAAGACAGATTCCATGGGTTTGTCCAGGATATTGGACATCTTGTACTCAAAGTTCTGTGCCGCCACGAGAGGGTTAAACAAGTTGACACAGCCACGTCCTGTCATCGCGCAAATCTCTCCACAGGCCCCTGCAACGTGCTTGTTGACATCAAACGCCTTCCAGAGATGATAAATCGACGTGTTTCCAGGCTTCGTTCCAACATCGAGCAAGACACAGACATTGGGATTCAAGATCGGTCCAAACGCGTTAAAGAACCATCGATGGGAGTTGAGCTTCTTCTTGTTCTTTTCCTTGAGGCAGAACATGATCTGGACAGGGGGAATCTTGCGATCTGCAGATTTGACCTTGAGATCAGGATCGATTGAGATTTGGGCCGTGTACTCGTACAGATGTGCAACAACTTCTTTGCCACCAACGGCGTTCTTGGCAATACCATCCTGGTAGACACCCATCATGGCCAGCACACTGAGGACGCGACGGCTGCACTTGTAACGACCATCGGCTACAATACAGACCACAACCTTTTTCCAGCCTCCGGGTCCCCACATCTTGGACCGATCGCGCGCGCACAGATGTGAAATGTTTTTCATGACGCCATGCATCGTTCGACAAAAGAGAATTTCGTCCTCCTAATTCGACGGCGATTAAAAAGGGGAAACAAAACGGAGGATACAAACATTAAACATTTAAAAATGCTGACTGCAGCCAAAGTCTAAAACATATCCAAACAGCCCAAGCAGCAATTGTTTTTTTAAAAAAAAGCGCGCTTTTTGATAGGGACAGGGCCGACTCACATTGTACATGGTCATGACAATAAACAGTTCCGTCTCACGATTAAGCATCTTGGGTCGAAGGGTATAGTTCTGAAGTGCAAAATCGTTCGGGTCACAGGTTATAGCGGTGTAGCGCATCGATGTGAACTCTTCTTCGTTCTTGCGCGGCAGGACATCCAGCAACTTGGTTGGTACTGGACAGTCGAGGACCAAGTTTCCTTGCGTGAGTGTAACCTTTTTCGTGGTCTTGTATCGACGTGTTTGACGGGCTGGGGCAGGGCCGAAATGAAGCGTTGGGCTGGAGTTCTGATGAGGAAGAAATGGAAACGAAGGTGGAGGGGGAAGAGTCGACTGTGGGCCAAACCCTACTGAAAACGGATAGTGTGCATCAGGCATCTGCGAGACCGACTGAGAGGGAGCTGGCATCGGCATCGCAAAGGACACGTTTGGAACTGGAGCTACTGATGTCGGGGGATAGATTTGTGCTTGCGATCGCTGTCGGATCATATGAGCTTCCTCTGCCGGGTTGGGTAGAGGCCGTAGACTGAGGTTAGATGGAGCAGTTCGCATAGCCCCGACTGAAGCGTTCGGGTTCATTCCGGTGTTGGGTGGACCCCCACCGCCATAGCGTGGTGCCGTAGGACTGGGCTGAATGGGCAACATTTGCAACGACCCATCACTTCCTCCATTTTGTCCACTCCGGCCACTGGTATTGCTGGTATTTGGGATCAATGGGTTACGTATAGGATCGACTGAATTATTGTTGGAGGGGTGCAGAAAGTTGTTGTTGGAGTAGGCTACGGGCATGGTCCCGCCGTGTCCTGCTACTGCTCGCATGTCTGGGTTGGTCCTGTTGGGTGCCATACCACGGTTCGGAGTGGTGTTTGGAAGGGTATTCCCACCCTGACCCCGATTGATATCGTTATTGTTACTATTGTTACCGAACATGGTATGCGCGAAGAAAACTGCTCTTTGTGGAGAAGCTAAATTGCGGATTATTAGGAGAATTCAATGTCCAAGGCGTTACTCCACGAAAGAAGGAAAGAGGAGTGGTTGAAGACCAGCAGAAGAAAGGGGGAAAACTGGATGGAATTGTGTTTAGCGGCTCGGACCTCAGGAACTGACGGGTTGTACGCGGTTGAACGATGAACGTGCAGAAGCGTGTGATATACAGGTTAGGGGAAGAAGAGGGGGTGTTTAAAAACAAACAAAAACAACGTGTGGTGTGTGTGTGTGTGTGTGCACGACGGAGGAAAGGCTGGCGAGAGGTATGCAATGATAACAGCGCGGCTTATGGTGGGAGCTGTGGCAGTGGGCGTCTTGTTGGCTGTGGTGCGAAGGTGGTGGCTCTTTTGTGTACTTGAGCGGCGACGAAACGATTCGTAGACAAAGCGAGGAGGAATGAATGAATGAATAAATGAGGGATGGAGTGAACAAGAGAAGCAATGGGATGTCTTTGCAAGACGAATGTCGATCAAGAGAGATCCTACAGGACCTTGGTAGCGCCCGCGCCAATGGGGCTAATATATAATAATTCATTGGGACGAGGCCTTGTTGGCGAGAAGGTTTCAAGATTCAGATGTGCAGGGGTTGCATCGTGCGGCTGTAGGGGATACATGCTGACTGTTGCGGACGATGCACCTTCGATTCTGACACGCTTCAATGGCTCCCCCTTGTCCATCGCAGGCAGACAGTGGCGACGTTTGTGTGTCTATTTTCTGTTTGGGTGACACGATGATGGCACACGGAGAAAGAGCGCCCCTCTTGGCACGAAGCAGAATCAAACAGCCCCCGCGCTCAATCAAACATCGGACGGCGCATTCCCCGAAACAGCGCAGGCCCCTCCAGGATCGAACTGGATTCACATTCTACCAGAGGCAGGCGCAGAGAACCCCAGTATGCCTGTCTCCCCAGCGCCTGTACTCTTCGCTCGTTCCCATCACAGCCAAGCAAGCGATCACTCATCCCTCCTCTGGCGCAATGACAAAAGTGCTCTCAACGGCACGCAAATGCTGGACCCTTCGTAATCGATTAAAAAATTGGTTTCTCTGCGTGGTACCAATGCGAGACTATGTTTTCAAAAATGCAATTGTACGTGGATTTGGTGGACGCCATCGGACCGTCAAGGTGCGTTTGGAGCATGCCAGCACCGCAAAAATAGACATACGATGCTGGTGTTACCGGGGACACTATTCTCAGTTGAGATGGTGCATTCTATTCGCTTTCAATGGAACTGATCGATAAGGAGTAAGAATAGCTCCACTGCCATGTCAGATATTAATTGAATGAGGGTGCCACCAGGACTGCTGTGTATACAGCGTTCGTCCTAGTCAGGATAGACATCCACTTACCGATCAGCTACACTTCCTTTGAACCTCTTTCACCACACAAGCAGGCATGGTTTTGTGCATCCGTGTGGCAAACATGATCCCTCTGACTAGTATAACGCGTCGTCAATTGGTTCAGGACATTGCTCCGAGCATGGCCCCAACCCAGCATAGTTTTCATCGAGTCGTGACTGCCAATCACCAAGCGCGCTATTACGCGACACTGAACGCGGCACCGTTTGCATTGACGCGTTTGGAGGTGTCAATGCGGCAAGGCAAGTCGATCAATTGACAAAGCGCTGCTTACGAAAACGATTGTCGCGACAGTGCATGTTCAATCTTGGAACATTGTCGAGCTGCAGTGGGGAAAAAGAGTTAGAGGGAGCAAGGGCCATAATGCCTCCTTTTTTTTTTTTTGTCATTTCCTCCCACCTTACCCAAACCTCTGCTTCGATCGTGACAAACCCCCCTTTCTCGTGAACTCTACACTTGAGGGAGTTTTTTCCCTCGTTTAAAAAAGGGTCTCTGTCGAGTTTGTTCACCATTTCATTCCTTTTTTCCCTTTCATTCATCAAACTCACAAGTGCTCATTTGTCAACTCGTGGACAATATTTTAAAAAAAAAACAAAAACCACACCTCGACCTTGCCACAGCTCAGCATACAACTTAAACCACAACACTATTGCCGCTCTACCTAAACTACATTCACCATGGTAATGGCAGTTGGACATTCGTTGAATGAATCGCACCTTTCTCGGCGTATATTTTTCTCACATATCTGCCCTACGCTGTCCTGTCCTGTCATCCACAGAGCGCTTCCAGTCAGCTTGATCCAGAAGAGTACTATGTCAAACTAGAACGCATCGGTAAAGGAAAACTTGAGTCGTTACACTTGTGCACCAAAAAAAAAAATAATACACAAGACAGCACACTGAGGCTTCACGGATTCTTCTGCTCTAAACAAAAAAACCCCCCATTTGTTACTATTTCCGCAACCATAGGAAAGGGATCGTTCGGAGAGGTCTTCAAAGGGTAAGGCCACATGGCTGCGATTAGTAATGAAATAATGAAAACAAGGAGGCGCCCATTCTCCGCGCCCTCGATCATTGTGGGCAAAGTCGTCCGTCTCCTCCTTTGTGCTGCGATGGAGAGGCATGATCAGGTGTTGTCACCCCTTCCAATGCCCTCGTCATTTTGCCTTTTATTTTGCCAACATGTCCTTCCCCTGAGTCTGCTGCGTTGATTATATTTTAATATTAAAATCATGGGTGCAAAGTGGAATGATCGAAGGATGTGTTGGCAACAGAGAGATGCAGAGACAGGGCTTGGCTTGGCTGTGTCGGCTTTGCTATTCTCCCTCCACTTGACCACGATACGTGGCTAACATTATTTTGGATATCGTGGTTGTCCGTTATTATTATAACCGCCTATTTTCTGATTCTTCCCTGCGCGCCC
>MU617182.1:0-19954 GCA_025201705.1 Dissophora ornata
AACGAAAGGACATGAATGGTATGAACGATAAGGGGCAAAGGAAAAGAGAGGGGGGTATAGAAAGAAGTAACGAATCAGATTACTCGAAAGTAAAGCTAGCTGATGTCCCCAAGGGTGAGACGCCGCCGGAGCCCAAGATGGCGCCCGACGCCGTTTTGCGGCCCACAGCAACATGGTAGACCTGGTAGTTCTTAAGAGTCCGGTTCTCTTGACGCGCTCGTTCCACCAGCTCGTCAAACTCGGAGCCTGACAGCATGGCCTGCCTCATCAACCAGGGTCGCACCGTGAGTGCAAACCGCCAACAAAGCAACTCCGCCGCCAATCCGATGCGTCCGCCATGGATCCCGACTGGCATGTCCACACTCGACTTGTGTATCACCTCCATCCCGGGAATCGTCCTCATGATCCCACCCAGGTTCAGTGCCAACGATGTATCGATACCCATCTTGTCGAACCCAATCAATGTCCAATAACTGGGCCAACAGCAATCCACGCCTGAACCTCTCAGTCGCAGATCCAACTCGACCAGTTCCAGGTACCCATCGACCTTTAGAACCCTCACCAGTTCCTTCAGGAATGCCAAGTACTTGGTCTTGTTGACATTGGGCAGGAAGCGACGTACATGAATATAATCCACAGAGTTGGACACAAATGGCACCCGGAGTGAATTGTCATCCAAGTTGTAGAAGAAGAGATTGTCGAGGTCGAAACTCGGCGTCGTCTCCGGGACCGGCGGTAGCGAGGAAATCTGACTGACGTTGATAGCATGAACTGCGGATTGCGGGTGCGCCAGGGCCATCTCTGTAGCCCACTGGGTGTTCCCACAACCGACAGAGAGAATAACCAAGGACCGCTCGTTCTCCTTGCTGGGAATAGGCATGTGTGGACTGAGTGTGGCCATGGACGAAAATGAGGAGGCGAATTGGGGCATGGGCGCATGCTGATTAGGCCGGCCAATGGGACATGGGATGGGCTGACTGGGAGTGACCGAGCCCTCCTGTGGATTGGCGGCCACCTCCGTGTCATTCTCATCGCTGGACTCTCCCTCTTCAGCGTGGCTGCCGAGGCGACCCGTGTGGTCTGCACGCTTTGAGAAGTCGAGGGGTGCAGAGTAATTCTGTCCTTTAAACAGAGCGCGGGTGATATGCTGCTCCACTGTGTAACTGGCGAATGGAGCAAAAAAAAAGTAAGGTTAGTGAAACGTGGCTTTCATAACGTTGACCCCGTTTACTGCCCCAACGGTTTCGTCTTTGCTTCTCTTTTGGCAAGCAGTTGATGGAGATGGTGATGCATTATGGCCGTTGGCAGTGGTGTGGGATATGAATAGCACACGCCCACAAGGTAGGAGAGATAACGAGAAAAGAGAAGGCGACAAGAGTGCTGCAGGAGACAGAGACACATGGAGGCAGAGCCAAGAAAAGACAGAGACACAGCATGCCATGCAATGCCATGGCACGCGAGCAGCGACGTTGGTACTACGTCGGGCTTGTGTGTGTGTGTGTCCCTGGCGCGTTCGTTCTCGTTTCCCTCTCGCTGGAGCGCGCTCTCCATGTTTCATTCGGGTTAAAAAAAGATTTAATATATTGATTTGTACTTGCCTGTCCATCACGTCCCAGGGACCGCCATCGTGTTCAAGACCCTCAGGGATGTCGTCGCTCCACTCCTGCTCTCCTGCCCACCTGCCCTGGTTGCCCCACTCCGAGACCGATAGGCACGGCACGTCATGTGTCGATGGAATCGAGTCTACGCCCGATTGGGGCTCAAAATGCACGGCGTGGTGATGGCAGCATTGCTGCTGTTGCTCTAGCGTTTCTAGAGGCGACATGCCGTTCGAGCAGCAGTCAAGCGTCGGTGAGGACGACGCAGAGTTGGCGTTGGAGTTGGACTTGAAGGAAGACACAGTTGATGGGCTGGCCTGAGTCGGGAGAGCATGTGGAGGAAGAAGGTTACGCTTAATGAAAGAGGCCAACTTCTGCTCCTGCCGTGGATGATAGTCCTGTATTGATGCTGCTACCGGACTTGTCGGCTGTGGCGACCGCGAGAAATGGTGGCGGTGCTGCGAGTAATGGTGCTGAGGGCCTACTGGAGTCGTTGGTGTTGCTGTAGCTGTCAGCGCTGGCGTCGTTGTGGCTGTTGTGGGCGTAGTCGAGAGCGAGTTGAGGTTGGAATTGGGATTGGAGTCGGAGAGGCATTGGTAGTTCTGCCAGGAACAATGGGTCATATCAAGGCTCTGGATGTGCTGCAGGTTCTGAAGGTTCTTGAAGAGCTGATCGTGGTCGAGCGCGACAGGTGCTTTGGCACGCTTGCCTCGGAAGAACCCTATGGACCCACGCCTACCTGGAAACGGTGGTGCGCCCTCGTCTGAAATTGGGAAGATCTCTTTCCGCTCTGCGTCCTTCATGTTGTGTCGACGGGGGATGGAGGGCGGAAGTGAGATGGTGGAGAGGTTGCGATGGTTGCCCTGGGCCAGGGGCTCTGTTGAAGTGGAGGATGGCAAGTTGCCCATTCGAGCAAAAGGGTGTAGGAAATGAATTTGGTCGAGCTTTGGAGGGGAAGGGGAGGGGAAGGGGAATAGAGGGAAGGACGGGGGGTGGGTGTTGTCTCGCGCAATGGAGAGGGTTGCTGCTGCAATTATTTCTTGAAGCGATGCCGGCAGAACGAGAAGCCTTTTTTCCTTGCAACAGCCAGAAGGGGGTAGAGGAATGGGAATCGTCTGATTGGGTGAAGAAGAAGAGGAAACGAAATGGGCGAAGGATGCAGGAAAAAAAAGGATGCAAAAAAATGAATGAGAATATGAGAATATTTGTATGAATGCGTCGAAGCGATTTTTGCACCTGCTCTCACACATGTACAAACAGGCACACAGATGCACCACGGCAAGGGCTTGTCGAGGCGGTCGTTTTGGTCTAGGAGGGAGGGGGGTACAAGATGCTGTTGTTGTTGTTGTTGCACTACGTCGGTATCGCAAGGAATGCAATGCAATGGATCAATGGTACGGTAGACAGTGCGACCGAAGTGCCGTGTGAAAAAAAAAAAAACGAACGAGCGGATGTCGATTCCAGCAAAAGAGGCGCCGGGGAGTGGATAAACCCGGTCGGTCAGGCAGCAAAGAAGGTTTGCAATGTCGCAATAGCTGGGTGAGTAAGCAAGGGAGTTGCAGGTCGAGGCCTCGCCCAACTGTTGGCGGCCAGAGTCAGGTTGGCAGGGCTGGCAGGGCGTGTTGTCGCGGAGGCGGCGGAGGATTGGCGGAGGATTTGGCCCTAGACCCTTTGAGAGAGAGAGAGAGAGAGGGAGAGAGAGGAGACATGACAGCGCCCCAGTCAGGACCACGCGAAGTCTTGTGGACAGAAAATACGTAGTGGGTTGCTAGATCCAATGGGACGACAGTGCATCCGTGCAGTGACACAAATGCACGGCTGCGAAAGCACGTTGCCGTGTTCTTGTGTCTTTGCGTCTGCGTCGCTGAGTGGACAGGTGTCGGGGCGTACCTTCGGTTCTATTTTTTAGCGCGGACGGGGAGTGGACAGGACGGAGGGAGCGAGAGACAAGAGTGCGACAGAGCGGAGAGAGGGAGAGGTGTGCAATGAATGAGAGTGGATGGTGAATGTCTTGAAGGATTGAGCTGAATGAGGAAGAGAGAAAAACTCACTTGCAGAAAAAAACCCAAAAAAACTAAATTAAATGAAAAAAAAAGCGTGGTGGTCTATGCCTGTAGATGGTGCAGCATTCGTTCACACACCCATTCAGACGTACTCGCACTCAACGTGTATTTAGAAACCCGCAATAGCAATGGAGAAAAGGAGATGATGGCGGACAAAAAAAAAAAGAAAGGTAGAAAAGAACGTTGCTGAAGTGTGGTCGTCTTTGCTGTTGGGATATCAGCTCAAAGCTTGACGGTTCTCGAGGAGAGGACCGATGTAACAAATGAAAAACAAAGAGAGATTGGAATCGTGTGTCAGCCAGAGGGAGACAAAGCGAGGGACAACAAATACAGGCGGACAGAGAGAGAGAGTGTGTGTGTGTGTGTGTGAATGTGTGAGTGCATGAGCAAACGCTAGAACTGGATCAAGAGCCGGAGCCTGAACCAAGGTTCAGAGCCAGATGTCGGGACCAAAGCCAGAGCCGGGGCCAGCTAAGAGCGAGAGCATGCAATCGACAAATGAACTCTTTCTAGAATGAGTAAGCAATAATACACGGCCACGAGCACGTACCACAAGCAGCTGCAGCAACGATGGTAGCAAACAGCGGCACTTGCAGGGAAAAAAAAGGGACAGCACAGAGCACAATGAGCGCTGAAAAGTAGGTTGATAGTTCCAAACAGAAGGGAACGAACTTACGACGGGAAAGAAAAATAGAAAGAGGAGCATGCATGGCTCGAGGACGAGGATGGTGCGTTGGAGGAGCACAAACACAACAACAACAACAAAAACAAAAACAACAGCAACAACAGAACTAGCATGCTCTTCTCTCTTTCCTGCCCCTCCCCCCCCCGGTTTAGGCACTGTTGGCGAAGTGCAGGCCGTGGACCATAATCAAGTCCGCGACAAAGGGCTCGATCCGCACTGGAGCCCTGACGCATGTTTTTCTTACTCCTATCTTCCACACTTTAGTTGCTGCAGACAGAATGACGATCGAGGGTGATGAAGATGAACAAACAACCACGCTACTACTCGATATGTATTAAGCGTTGCTCTGTTGCACGTCGTTCAAGGACACCTTTGTGCGTCATACTCTCATTCTTCAGATCCATCTCAGACCGTTCGCTTTAGCCAGTCAGATCCTAGCTGTCGCATAAACTCAACCCTCGCGAACCCAAAAAAAAAGGTATCTCCAAATAGGATCCGTTGGTGGGTCCAGACACGAGGACGATTAAGAAGGGAAGGAGCGATGGAATTAATAATAACGTTTGCCCTGCCAGTCCTCGAATTCATCATTCATTCTCTCCTACCTCTTTCCCTGGACCCGGAGAGTCCAAGAGAGAAGAGGGAGGTGGGAAGGCAGGTTGCAACATGTTAAACAGGAGTGAATGAGCTCTTGATCAATGTTTTTCTCGTTCGTCTCTCGAGGAGGCGCACCCAAGAATAGACCAGCGGCAAGACAGAATGGCATTGAGCAAAACGAGTGAACCCAGAGTCTCTTTGCTTAGTCTTGACCCAATTCTAAACCTAACGGTCGCATTCAACCTGGTGTTATAGGACCCTTTGGTGTTTTATTTCATATTCTTTTGCATAGGATGTAACTCTTAAGGATCCGCATAACACGCACGAGGAAAGGCTCTTTGACCGTTTACATTGTCAACCTCGGCACTAAATCGATAAAAGTGCTCGAGAGCGGGAATTCAAGGGTTAGACTAGAAGTGCAAAAACGCGCCCTCTAGTGTTGCGCATTTCTCGAAATGTGATCGCTGCTACCATGTCGAAAAACGCTTGCAAGAGGGGGGGGGGGAGGTCGGAGAGAAGGGCATTTTTTTTAACCTGTCTGAAAAAGGCTACTGTGGACTTCGATTCCTGTTTTGGTCGCAACCAACGGGTTATTGAGAATGTCAGGAAAAGTGCCAGTCGGGATGTTTTATTTACTATTCTAGTTTATCCGCTACAACGAATGTCTGAACGATTTCGTTCATTGGCGAGACTGTCCACCGCACCGGTTCCACTAGCGTCGTTCCGCCCCTTCCCAAGATCCATGCTTTCACTTTTCACTGTGCCTAATTCTCTCCTTCTCCTTTAATTTCCAATGTCGATTTGTTCCTTGTTATTTTCTCCCTCTGGAGTTGCTGTCCCCTGCGGAAATCTAGCTGGGGCCCCGATCCCGCCATGAACAAAGGGAAAGGAATACCACTCTCCAACTCGTCCTTTTGTTATCCTTTGTTTGTGTTGACTGTTTCGTCCATAGCCCCTCAGTTTTTCCCTGATAATCATAACCTACAGGCCCAAGCACTGACTGCAAGGAGAGAGAGAGAAAGAGAGGGAGAAATAGAGAAATGAAGAGAGAGAGAGAGAGAGAGAGAGAGAGAGATAGGACAGAAAGCAGGTTGAAAAAATAGGGGAGTCGAAGTGCTTTAGAAATATGGAGCTTCGAGTACGCGTTGTAGGGTATTGAATGTCCCTACTTTTGCAGGCTGAGAATGTTTCCGTAAAATGTAAAGCATGGGTAAAGACGAGAAGCGCCATGGACTGAATCTCTGCTCTCCTTTAATTACTGCTGCACACCAGTTATCTATGCAGTGCCTACATGCATCTCCGTGCTCCATTGTCGCCAAAAAAAAAAAAAAAAGACCCCGGCATGAAAGTGACGACATGTCGTGACCACATCATTTTTCTTTCTACTTCTGGGGTGTCCGAGACTTCATTTCTTTTCCTCTCCTGCCTTTTCCTAGAAGCCAGGAATGACTCTCCTGGGATGCCCATCGCCCACTCCTGGTCCCTTACTGAAAAAAAGAACCCAGATGAGGTCAAGCTGTTAAAAGCGAGAGGGGGCACCACCGAAGGAATTTGTGGTTCTTTGACGCGTTTTGACGCGCTTCCTTCGCGTTACTAAACGTATTGGCCTGCGAAGAGAAAAGCACGAGGTCTAAAATACTAGGTTAAGGCGATCGTAGGTGAGCTCCGTGGTAGTTTCTGTCTTTTTTTTTTTTTCCCATGACGCGATAATTGATTTTTGTGTTTTCGCTGTGCGACAAAGGAACAGGTGTTGCTCACAATTTTGACACCCGTGCGCACGCGCATCTCTGAGGAGAAACGAGGACAATGGGCGCGAAAATTACGTCACGATCAGCATCTGTTACCATTGTTGTTGTGTTTGCTCATTTATTCATGCTTATTTCGCGTTGGCATCGCTCCCTCTAGCTTATTGGAGAGTTCTTGAGCTGTACACTGCGTATCGTGGGTGAGCAATGGGGGATAAGGATGCTGACGCGACTCCATTCCAATGACGTTTTGCAGCTGAATGTCCGTTTAAACCGCGACTCCCACAGAGTGTGTTGTTTTTTCTTTGACCTTCCCTGACTGTGAACAGGAAGTACAGTACATCAAAGTCTGATGGCCCTCGCGTGGTCCGCGTGCTTGCGGGCGCTCACTTTTGTGAACCTTTGTGAACCCACATTGATGCCAGATGTATTCGCGCCAGCGCAACGATGATGATATCTGCTCCGCGTCTTTGAGATGTACGCGTACTTACTCCCATTCTTGTCCTCACTTTCTGTTTCTCTACATTATACCTGCACCATTGTGCACAAACTCCAAGCAATTTTTCCCAATGGCAGACTTCATTAACAAATCTCTATCTGAGAACCGTGACTTCCTCTTCTCAATTGTTAGATACCACCAATCGCGACAAGAGCAAGAGCAATGGCGCAAAGACAATTACAGGTCAAGATATCTCGTGGTTAGAAGAGAACAGCGACAAAACCCACCCTCCGTGGCGTTCTTCCTTTTGGATCCCAATTCGCGCGTGTACCCCCTTGTCTCTCTTCGCAGGGCGCAGAACCGACGAGAGAGGACATCGGATTCAAAAACGCGAACATTTACCAACCAACCTCAGCTGCTTCGCCCCCATTTTTTTTTTATTTATTTCAAACGACTTGTTTTGGTGGCGCATTTCTTTAAGCGTGTAGCTCATGGTCCATGGTGCTGTGGTTGCTCCTCTCTCTCTCTCTCTCTCTCTCTCTCTCTCTCGCTTTCTATTTTGTGCGTCCCCCTCCCCTCTTCTATCTCCTCCCCTTCTATCTCTTCCCCTTGGTAGAACGGATTTGGAGTTGCATTTTCCGTCCCTTTGGATGGTTGCTAAAGCAACACGGTAAATTATATCCAGAACAAGGGCAGGACGAGGGCAAGATTGCAAGGAACCGTGTTTTCTTTGTCTCCTGCTTTTGCACAACACGTTTTTTTTTGTCTCTTAGAAAACAGTACCTAGGCAAAGTTTGTCTAGCCTTTTGTATCTATAAGCACATCGCCCATCATATTTGCAGAACATTTCAAACAACAATGATTTTGAATAACTGACAACTACAAACGAAAAAAAAGTACAACAACGAAATGCATTAAAAAACGGGGCAAAGCGATTTATACAGGAGTGGAGATAACAAGGGGAGGAGAAAAGAGGCATATAAAAACATCCTCTAGGGCCGGCGCGCTGGCGGAGGGGAAATTGCCGCTATCCAATGTTTTTTTTTTCTCCACGAGATCGTATTTGTATTTCGTGTGTTTGTTGCTTTTTTTTTTTTTGCAGTTCTGATTTTTTTTCTTTCTTTAGTCCAGCGAGATGCGAGTGGCGCTTGCTGGAACGGGCACAAAGTTGTGGATGTCAATGCCACGCGAGCTCAGCTCAAATTCTGCATGTTGAGGGACCAGCATGGGAATCAGGTCTGGACGGATTGAGAGTTCTATAGATGCATTCCGGAGGGATACGGCATTAGATCTCTGCATTCAAATGGGTCCTACACATATCAAGATCGTGCCTATTCTCTTACCAAGTGGGGTAAAGTTGAACAGAGGAGGAAGATCCTTGCCGTTGGGCAATTTCGTTTCAGGACTCCTGAGCTCGTCAAAGAATGGGTGAACCATCGCTTCAATAGGAGTGGATCGTTTCAAAGGCGTGTATTCCAAAAGGCGGGAAATAAGCTCCAACGCTTCTGGGGGCGTTCTTGAGCGGAAAATCTAGAGCGTTCGCACGTATGAGAGTCGTCATTAGTTCCTGCTTTTGGCCTACAAGTACCTCACTGATTGCCTGTAGAACGATGCCGTTACCTTGTTGAAAGGATGGGGCTTAATCTGAGGAAACTTGTGCTCCATGTAGTTGGGGTTCATCGTCTTGATCTGTTCCCTAGTGGGGGTTCCGAGGACCTTGATGATCTCCACCAACTGATCAATACCACTCTCTCCAGGGAAGAGTGGCTGTCCGAGCATCAATTCCGCCATGACGCATCCGGTTGACCAGACATCTAAAAATAAAGGTTACAAAAAAAAAAAAAAAAAAAAGTCAGCATGCGGCCATATATCACAGACCGTCTGAAAGCAATGCAGTCGCCATCCTGATTATTTTGAAGAATTTGCGCCACATACCGATATTGGTGATGTAGTTGGTTGCACCAAAGATGAGCTCTGGTGCACGGTAGTATCTCGAGCAAATGTACGACACGTTGGGTTCTCCTGCAACAAGGATCTTTGCACTATGGGCAAAAGGCACAGAGGATGCAGAGGGATTAGACCGAATGATTCCAATCCTTCGTTGCTGTTGTTGTTTTTCATGCCCAACGGATACGCTTTCGGAAATCTGTCAATTATGCCTCCACGCCTAGTCTCTTTACCTTCCAAAGTCGCAAAGCTTCAAAATTCCAGTGACAGGATTCAATAGCAGGTTTTGGGGCTTGATATCGCGATGACAGATACCGAGCGCATGGATGTAGGCCAAGCTTCTGAACAACTGGTACATGTAAAGCTTGATTTGGAGCATGGGCATGGTTTGCTTTATCTTGGAGTAGTGGCGCGAGGCACGGTACACGGTCTCAGGGATGTATTCGAGCACCAGGTTGAGGAAGACCTCGTCCTTCTAAGTAAGGGCGTCCCAACACAGAGAGCGGTCAGGCACAGGTTTTAGCAAATCGGGTTGATAAAACGGAAGAAGACTTGGCAATCAGTGGAATGGCGTCTTTATTTCCATCACAACACTCCCACGTTCTCGTCATGCGGTAGCAAAGTACCTTCATCAAATCAAACGCCTACAGTGACTTGATACGAAAACACACACGAGTAGCTCCGCCTTACCTTGTCTCCGTTTGAGTAGAAAAAGGCTTTCAAATCCACAATGTTGGGATGGGACACCAGACGCATGATTTGGAGTTCACGATTCTGTTTTGGCCGGAGAAAGAAAAAAGAACAAAGACATGATGTGGTCAGCCGATGATCCAGCATAGTTTAGACGCGGACGGATGGTTTTGCTAACAAATCGCTCCTGCTCTGGCCAAGTCCCGTCAAAGGCGTTCTTCATACCTTGAACCGCTTATCCTGAAGAACCTTCTTGATGGCGGCATCCTCGCCGGATGGGACCAGTTTTGCCTGGAATACGACTCCAAAAGAACCGTTTCCAATTACTTTGCAGTTGTTGTAGGCGAGCTCAAAGGGCTCGCCGGACTTGCCGTCGTTCGCCATCGCCTTGATGATCCTTGTGGGATCTGACTCGCCTGGAAGAGACACATGAGGAGAACGAGTTAGAAGGCTGCTTATGGCAAGAACCCCGATGAGGAAACAAGTGTTGGCATTGCAGCATTCGAGTGATTTCAGACCATGCTTACCACTAATCTTGATGCCATTGATGGGGGCAGCGGAGGACATTGGATGTTTGTTTGTTGTGGGTAGGTGGTGTTGTTGGGTTGGTTTGTGGATGGATCGTATTTCGATGGATTCCCGATATCGAGTGCTGGGAGTGGGTGTTGTTTTTTGTTCTGTTGTCGTGTGAGAGCAATCGACCCCACGCTGTAGCGGCAAAGATTACTTTATAATGTGCGTGGTAAAAAACCCAAAGGAAATGACAAGTATGGAAGCAAGGGGGGTGGGCAGAGGAGCGAGGGTGGCAGGAGGGAAGAAGAGGAACAAGATGAAAGGATGAGGCAGTCAGCAACAAGGACGCGAGGTGATGGAGGCCGGTGAGGCGCGTTTGTCGATGCAGTCAATCACGGATTAATCGAGGCGACGACTGCTCGCACGCCGACAGCGCGAGAGGCGGTTTCCCACTCCGCTCAACAAAGCAAAGCGATGACGACAGATGCACCGGGCCAAGTCCGCTATCACTATCGCGCTGTACCCCGATGCTACACACACACACAACACACACGTCCAACTGGACGTGATGCCACATTCTGTCCCTCGACTCTACCCCGCGCCATGTCATCGATTCTTTGCTACTGACCCCCTCCACTGTGCCTGCAGATCCGGGGGTTTGGGTCACCAAATGCCACCAAATAAACCGCTCTTCTCATCCATCCCTTGTCGTCACGCACGTACTGCGTGCATGCATCTTCACACACACGCTCGCCCGACAGATAGCGTTCCATGATCCTAGAACTGACAATCCTGGCTCGTGGCAAGCGCGCGTTGTCTCTGTGCGAGACCTCCACTATGGTGTTTGAACAAGCTACTGCTACCATTGTAGACTATTTGATTTTGGCTTTCTTCCCTCTTTCCGCTTTCCTCCCTCTCTCCGCTTTCCTCCTTCTCCCTCTCAGCCTAATACTCTTTCTGGAGCAGTAAAAAGCACCCGGTGGGCATGGAGAAGAAGATCATCAACTTACATTGAGAATTCGGATCTGAAGAGGAATGGACCAAGAGTAAATAAAAGATGTCGGAAAATGATAAAATCACACACACAACCACGCACCCGGCTTTAACTCAGAGAGGGGGCAGAAAAAAAAACTCCCTCCAAAAGGCACACCACCCATTATTTTTTGTGCCAGTCCAGGCCTCATGTAATGAAGTATTCATATTATTTTCTTAAAAAAAAAAAAAAAAAGATGGCCCTCACGGGGCACACGCACACAGCCTGCAGACAATCACTAAAAATACCTTTTTCTTCGAGCTGCAGGAATCATTCCTGTGCGCACCTCTTCCTTTTGTCTCTACGTCGACGATGAAGTTCCTTCTGTACATGATACAATGGAAATAAAGTCGATGCCGGAAATAATGGCCTTGATTCACCTGCCTTTGCAGGTGCAGGATGATGAAGGAACAGGGCCGTTAAAGTTGCATTGCATTGAGCTAAAACAGATCGATGGTTTCATGAAATAATAATCGTTTGGCCTTGTCTACAGACTAAAAGGATTCTAGGCATCATTCTCAGCAAGGATCAAGACTGTGGGCCAGGTGACATCGACCTCATCCTCGTCCTTCAGACTCTCCTCCTCCATGATCGCGTCAATGGTCTGATCGACGATATCCGGACGATCAGGATGCTTCTCGCAGTAGTTCTTGTAGGAGGACCACGTCTTGATGTAGCTTCGGAAGTGTTTCATCGTCACCCTTTCACTCATCAAAGGCGGCAAATCGTCCTTGTTATTCGGGAAGTAGTATCGCTCGACGTCCTTCATCGGCACATCGACACTCTTGTACAAGTTGTCGAGAATCAGGCGGCCCCAATCCCAGCAGGTCCCCAATTGATCGGGTTCATCGCCCAGGCTGCAGATACGCTTGGTGGCTCTGGGGTATTTGTCAAGCAAAATGAACGAATAGCCCACAGCTACGAAGGTTCCTTGGGGCTTCAACACGCGCTTGACCTCAGAGAAGAACTTTGGGTGGTCGAACCAGTGAAGGGCCTGCGCGACCGTCAGGACATCGACGCTTGAGCTCGGGATCACGCTCAGATCTTCGGCTTTGGTGACGTGGTAGGTAATGTTGGGCTTCTGGACAGCGGCTTGGAGCATAGTGGCAGAGGCATCCATGCCATGGACGTGTTTGAATTTCTCAGCCAATACGGATGCCACCTGCCCAGTGCCTACGTTAAGAGTACCAAGATATTGTAGAGTTCAGTACGTGAGTGGAGGATCAATTGGGAACGCGGGTGTCGTCAAAAATACGGCAAAAGAGCTTGAGCGACTTTCTTACCTGTTCCGACATCGACTGCAGTGTCGAATTGTCCATTGTGCTTCGCATGGTAATTGTAGACCATCTTGAAAAAGTTGGAATTGTAACCAGGACGGAAGGACTGGTACAGGGCACTGTTGAAAGTCTTGCTCGAGAAGGTAGCCATGGTTGATGAGTGAGTGTTCTTAGCAAGGAATGGGTTTGGGGATGAGCGTGGCGTACAGTTGTGTTGTGTCAGCAAAGGCAAAGTGATAAGGCTATCTGATAAACGAGTACGAAACAAACGTCAAGGCGCTCCTTATATATACGCGTTTGCGCGACCGAGAACGAAGCTTTCACACGCCTAATGCCGCAACACAGAACGTGAGCAGGACAGAAGGACGCGGGGCATCGGTCTCGCTGATCGATGGACGGGCGAAGTCAGTGGAACGTAAAAAAGCGAGCCACCAGTCATCGCATTTTGGTAAAATTCGGACGAACTGCCATTTCGAGAAATCTTTATCCACATTCAAATAGCACTCCACCCTCCGCTGCGATACAGGGGCCAGCCCCGCATGATGCACTTGACCACAAGAAACGCCCGTTATTACTCACAACGCATGCAGTCCGTCCGTTTAGCGCAGCAAATCAAAGCAGAAAGGCCGATTCGGGCAAGGTGGCCGGTCAACTGGACAAGCCCCAAGCCTAATAAACATTCACTGCATTCATGCACACGGCTAGATCTTGACAGCGCGACAGCTATTGCGCCAAAACATGTGCGTTGATCGATATCCTCGTCTTATGCTCTGCTGAAGCTTTATTCGTTCAGCCCGGGCTAGAGTGCCGAGGCGAAAAAAAGAAGGGACAATCTTGCAATCGATGCATGTGTAATGAATTCAATCGAGAGGTGTCAATCTTCTGGTGCTTGATTCTCCACTGCAAAATGATTTAATGGCCCTTCACGGCTGCTTTCAGTGGTCATTGAGGCCATGGGAGAAGACTGGACAAAGCTTAGGAGGGTTGAGAGTGCCATTCGTGAAGTGGGCGGATGTACGGATTGAGTGATCACAGTGGGCGCGTTCTACCCACAAGAGTCTATGCTGGCAGACACTGCATCGTGGCTCTCCATGTGTGGAATATGGCGTGCTTTGCCACCAACGCTTACCGTTCGCTACCGTAACGGACATTGTAAAGCACTAATGTGCAGTAGGCGTGTTTTGCCACCAAGACTTATCGTTCACTGCCGCAACGGACATCAGACTCGACAACAGCATGTCATCCAAATACGCAAAAACTCGCTGTCATGGAGGGACACTGAAAAGCAACCAATGTCTAATGTATGCAAGGTGGCGTTAATGGCAGTGTAAAAAGACCAGCATATGTTCTTTATTGTGGTGGGCAACGTTTGTTTCCTTGATTAAAGAAGTATGTATATTGAAACTGTCGAGTCATTCCCTTGCGGGTCCAGCAAATGCTATCGTTTTTTTTTCTTTTTTTTCTTTTTTTTACATAGCTGGTTCGACATTCGTGTTATGTGCCTCATTTGCCTGCTGTTCGAGCCCCTGCTCCGGCTCATACTGTTCCTCCAGACCAAGCTCTCCAACAGACTCGGTGACCTCCTCCAGAACCGAGAGGATGTTCTTGGGAGGCTCAAAGCCCTCTTCATCCGCATCTGATCCGTAAATGATGCTCTGATCCTGCTCTCTTTCTTCTTGCATCGAAGTATCGAACGACTGATCGCTCTGATAGAACTGTACAATATTGATCTCCTTTGCAATCTTGGACTAAAAAAAAAACATGAACATGCGCACATACCCACAATAGAAGAGAAATGAGCAAAAAAAGGGGTCGAGTGCATTAGATGAAATGTATTGGGAGATACATTTTATATTAAGACACCTCGCCACCTCATTCCCCAGAACAAAAATAATAGACAAACCTGCGCTTGCTCCCTGAAATTCAATTTCTCGCTGAAGACTCTCAAGTTGCCACCTTGTGGAGTGTGGTTGACATACTCCAGACTGCCAACCTTAGACCTGACCTTTGAGTAATCCACCTTCTTGGACGCCGGGATCTTGAAGGCCGATCTTCGGCTGGGGCTCGTGGGCGCAGCATTGCCGGTGGAAGACGTTGACGACAATGCACTTGGAGAGCGAGAGCGGCCATTGGAAGGCGAAAGAGTCCCGCCATTCGTGCCCTCATCAGTAGACGAGTGGCTGCTGGCGCGACCACGACCGGCGTATGCAATATTATCAAAGGACCCGACCTTGGACTTGACATGGTCGTATTGCGCTTTCTGAGTCGGAATAATGTGTTTCGACATTCGGCGAGGCGGGCTTGAGGGCGACGTGGGTGGGCTTGCCACGGAAGGGGGGTTTGAGCTTCGTCGAGACTGAGGAAGGGAGCGCGACGCGGGGGTATTGGCTGTTGAGGCGGTCGACTGGGGACTAGTGTTTTTGATAGGGCTCGTAGTAGACGCCGAGGGACTGCGCCAAGAGTTACCTCTGGTAGTGGCAGACGACACAGCGGCCGTCACGACAGTCGGCCGTTTGGGCGTGGCGCCTTTCGCTCTTGTTGCTGCAGCTGCTGCGATGGATGTGGGAGGAGAGCCAGGAGCATCCGAGGCGGTGGGGTCTGCATCATTGACAGCCGGTAGAGCTAATTTGGCATCGACTTTGGACTTGACGTGTGAAAAGTCGTGTTTAAACGACTGGACCTTCTTCTCAGACTGCTTGGGCTTGTAGTTGATGGCCTCGAGCGAGCCAACCTTGGACTGGACATTGGCGTAGCGTTTGTTCGTCGCCAGAACTGGCCTCTGCGTCGGCGACGCGGGTGAGACCACGTTTGTGGCTCGGGTCGGAGGCGTGATTTTCCGCTCTACTTTCACATGGGGTGCCCGGGGGGCCTGCGGAGATGCAACAGAGGTCATTTGGCGAATGGGATTCCGAGATGATTTAGGGAGACTGGATCTGAAGTGAATGAGGAAGAAGGTGAATAAAAAGAATAGCCTCGGGGCGCGTTGCTGTTGTTGCTTTTGGGTTGCGAAAAGGGTCGAGCAGAGGGTCGTGAACACGGCTGAGAGAGGGATGTGTGGATCTGATATGCTCACCACGAAAGTTGGGGGCAGGGAGGTCAATGGCAGAGTGGATGTGGTCAAGAAAAAAAAACACCAGGGGACCCAGTGCGCCCAACGATCACACTCATCGCAAACACTACACAATCCACACGGAGCGCACTATCATTCCCCCATCAATCCCATGCGGCTTTCATGTTTGTATTTTTTCGCTTTGTAACGAGCATCATGATAACAAAGCTTGCTTTGTGTGCAAGCGTCACATTTTTTTTATTGCAATTCAACCTTGAGAGCCGAGGCTCGTGGCAGGGCAGGCACGCGCAACGGGCTTGTGAAAATAGTGTGGGTGAGGAGTGACGGCAAGGGTTGTTGCATCGGTGGGAGAAAAACAGAGGCCAGGGGAAAGCCAATATTCTCCGGTATCAGACAACACTCCCACGAGCTACGGGTGAGAAATGAAGACCGCGAGAGCAGTTGTGGAGCGGGAGTGGGAAAAGTGAATCAGATGAGGCCATGCAGCAAGATTCCGTTGTTCCCGTAATCGTGCTCATGGGAAGGGAGCATGCAGGTGTGTCCCTTTCTTCCCGTCTAAGCTATACGATACCCAAACAAAAGAAAAGGGTTCGTCTGCCTACTGCATAGACAGCGACTCGATACGCGACACGCCCCCGCCCTAGAATCTCCACAACCGACGTTTCTCGCTGACCTGCCCCTGCATAATATTCAGGGTAACTTTTTGTGATCGGGAGCTTGGGGGCACCTGACACATGAATCGTCGCCGAATCTTGGAGGGATAGAGCTTCAGCAGTCCCCTACAACTCTTGAACTGGCAAATAGGATTTTGGACTCCAATACTCCAGAAGAGAGCCTGGCAAGCTGTGAGCTGCTATTTCATTGTTCTTTGCCTGACTCCCCTCCTTCAATATCGCCGCTATGACATTCTGTCTGCTCCCTCTCGTTCGTGGATAAGGGCCCCCGACGTATCGCTCATTCGCCTGCCTGGAGCTCAGCGGCTTGACGAGAATCAACTCACTCCAAATTGTTGGTGTTGTCCTCGGAGGACGAGAAAGAAGACATGGCGATCCAAAAATCCGATTATGCAATAATCAAAAATTTCCAAGGCTCACTCAGCAGAAGGACGCAAGGATACATCAGAGATTGATTACTCTACATGTACGTTGTCCCTGAACCCGCTTTCCAGGGCCCCTGATGGCAGCAAGTAGCCTGATTTTAACCTCGTATTTATTTATACTTGTGATTTCACGGTGCAGGGATGGCTACGGTACACATGCACGGCGACTTCCATCCCGAGGAGCACGTCCTTCGTAATATCACGCGTTAGATATATCACGGCATTTCAATTGTGCATGAATTTGGCCTGCGCCCCCCTCGCCCATGCCCATGCGCATTGAACATCTCCTCGGATAAAAACAAAACGTACTGACCAACATGTGGCGATCCACCCATACCTATTCTTAACATTATGAGGAAAACCTACTGCTGGATATCAATAAGAGGATACAGAAATAATAACGACTATTTCTAGAGGATGTGGCCGAACATGTCAGTCGGGGGGTACACATCGACTTTACTCGGAGGTAGAGTTTCTCCTATGGTTTAAAAAAAGCTTGCAAATGGAACCTGACCAAAACAGTCGATTATAGTTTTCCATGGTCCGCGTCGCTACAACAAGACGCCCGGGTTAGAATCGGAGGATGTGAACATGGGTTGCTAAGCAGGATGGGACCAATGATCTTCCGTCTAGCAAGTGGAGAATGAGTAAACGTTCGAATTCTGCTTTGTTAGGCTTATGGTAATACGATGTCTGCAGATCTTTTCTATGCTACATGTACAAAGCGATGTTGCAGGTGGTGCTCCGAAAACCTTAGTTGGCGCAAGAGGAAAGAGGAAAAAAGACAACGGGAAGGAATAAGAATAGAGGGGATTGGTGTAAAACAACTGTGCAACAATGCGGCGTTGGAAGGCAGAGGGCATAGAGTAAGGGACGGGGAACCCGACCTGTCGCTTATCCTCCGGCCAATGCCTAATGTTCTCACGTCAAACTCCACTCTCGCAGAAACATGCTGATCTCAGCACCATAAATAACGTTAGCCCGATGTGAGAAGATCTTCGAAGGAAGGAGGAACAGGAAAGGCAGCGATATCTTGATCTCATCGACAAGGGTGCGCATCGACGAGATGGTGGTCTGGAGATATCAACCCCATAATGGTGCATCGCGATTGATTGTAAAATAAACGGCAAAGTTGCGTCTGGTTAATGAGCTCAATAGTTCAATACAGTGCATGTACTTTAACAACATAAATGATGAAACGCATCACAGTAGTATTTTCAGGGAAAAATGGTCGAGTGCTTCCGTTCCAGGCAATCAATTCAGGCGGATGCCGTGGCACCTGCAGTCGGTGCTGGACAGACGAACGAGTGGCCTCAATAGGAGAGGGGGGGTTTTGTTCTTTGCTTTTTTTCTTGTTTGACCTGCTGCTTTGATGCACGGATGTGAGAGAATCGATTTCCGCGGAATAAACACTAAACTCTATTGGACCCAGCTCACAGGTTATGGTTACATGCATTAGAAACGGCTTCTTTTTTCAATTGCCTCTCGATGTTGTCCCTGGCAAGGGCAGGGTATCGTGGTTGCAATAAGTAACACCATCCATGGTCCTGTGCATTCCAAGGTAACAGTAAACAGGAACAGCGTCACTCACTCGAACTGAATGGCGCCCACATCTATTTCTTCTTGTCTTCTGTTGGCGCCTTCTTTCGCTTATCCTTCTTCGTTTTTAATGCCCTTTTCATCCTCCCCTCTTCTTCTCCTCCCGCTGTTATCCTTCTTACCCCCCTCGATTTCCAAACTAGGCTAACACTTCGCACTGCCTACTTCAAAAAAGACGCGAGGAGAAAAGAAAAATACGATAAATAGACCACCATCCTGCCTCCGGCGCACTTTTTTTTAATCACTTCACGCTGCCTCTCTTCACTGCATAGGCTTGATCTTTCTCTCGCTCTTTCTCTCTCGCTCTCTCACTCTCACTCTCTCTCTCCTTCTTCAATACCCTGGCTCATCCACAGCTCTAGATTGCCCGTTCACATGCTTCCTTGACACACTTCGCAACACTGCCATCATTCCGCGCGACTTTGCCTTCCTTATTCTATTCTTCACCCCTTAGTTACAGCACATTCTTATAGTCCATCTTCCTACAGTCTTTCTCTTCTCGTCTTCCTCATTCTCGCATTAGCATATCCGATTAATCTTCCTTGCCAACACAATGGACTTTCCCCAGCGCTACAAAAAGCATTGCCCTTCATCTTCACCTTGCAGGTCAGAAATTGAGGCATCTTACACAGCACTTGACCTTGAAAATCCGACCTCAATCCCCCAAAGACAATCTTCGTCCTCGCCCTGGACCACAAATAACACCATTTCTTCCTCTCCATCTCCCATCGTATCCGACCCTGTCACTAGTCCCGAGATGTCGTCATACAGGGATCCTCTTCGCATCATCCACGGAACCCCACGGGTTGCTAAAACGACCTTTCCTCAATACCCAACATCCATTCAACGCCACGCCGATTACCTTCACAGACCACGCAATGCACTCGCCTCACTCAGCCTTGATGTTGCCCACGAAGGTCAGTCTTCGCCTTCGTCAACTCAATATCGTACGGCTGCCAATATGGAAGGGCCAGCGCAACATGAACGACAGCATCACCAGCATTTACCGTCCAGCGCTACAAGACAACGCTCGCATTCGCCACCACTACCAAGGATGCGATCTGCCTCTGGTCCTCGAAGGTCATCTGTGTGCTCAGGTCCGCGGAGTAGCGAACGACTGCCTTTTGTATTTGCTAGAATCAAAGCGAAACTTGAAGCCCCAAGGCGACCGGCCATCCCCGTCATCACTACCTGTCCACTCCCAATCTTTAGAGCGACGAATTCATTCTCGGAAGAAGACGATAGGTGTCCATCCACACCATCGTCTCCTCTCCATCCGCTGCAACCCATTCCTGACGACAATCATTATCCAGGCGAGCATTCATATCCACCCCAGTCGCCGAGCCCCATACTGACTCTCTTTGGCATAGCCTGTTCTGCAGCTAGCCAAAGAGCGTACTCAAACACTAATTCGGATATTGAGAGAAGCTTTTTCAAGCTTCAACATGAGGACAGCGGCAGAGTCGAGCACCGCACTATAGGTAACGTAAATGATTGAAAAAAAAATGCGAAATGCGGTGCTGCTACTGAGCTTCGCGTTCGGTTTCTGGGTCCTTTGTCTTTTTGACCTATGTATTGGAATTTGCTCTTCTTTTTTTTTTT
>MU617183.1:0-19945 GCA_025201705.1 Dissophora ornata
CCCCCCCAAACTCTTCTTGGGAACAGCAATTCGCAGCGATTGTGATTATTGCAAACAACTTTCACAGTCGCCTTTTTATTTCTCGACCATCTAACGTATGAAAATGATTGGATTTTATGCTTGTTCAAACCTCTCTCAATGCATAACGCAATACAATGTGCCGTGGAAGGTTTATCGTGCAGGCGTGTGCTTCGCTTCAATGAACACGTAAAATAACTCGAGCGCAGGGTCAAACAAGTTCCACATTATTACAAAGAAAAGAAATGAGACTGAAAGGTGGGATTTGGGGGCAAAGTGCAGAATCATTTGAGCACTGGCCATTGTAACTTTATTTAGTTTATTCATTCAAAGCTCTGTCCTCGTCGGTTCTTCAGGCTGCGCTTCAACCTAATCCCCGGTCGCTCATTCCTCAGAAAGCTCCTAATAAACTCTTCCCGATCCTTATCCGCGTTCAGGCGCCCATGCAGCGTCCGCAAATTCCGCCAGTACCGCAACATAAACTTGAACTCATCCATCCCCAACCTGTGATTCATCTCACAAAAGTCAAACTCCTCCAACTCTCGCAACGGTGCTAACTGACCCAACCCGTTCGCAAGACTAAGGTCCAAGACCGATTTCGAATTCCACATCCTATTTTCATTCTGTCCAAGATTCAACAGCCTTAACCGTCTTAATGTCGCAATCTTACTATACACCGCGTGTTGGGTCTCGTAGGAGGATAGCAATAGAGGCCCCACAAACACAACTCGTAATTCCTCAAGATCTCGACAGACCCAAGGAAGGCCATCCTTATCAATTACATCTATGGCTAGTAAGCGATCCGCACTCAAACTCTTCAGTCCTGGACACGATGTCATGATCTGGTTCACCATCATCGGTGTCACAGCACTACAATCCATTAAATGAAGAACTTGAATCTGGTCCTTGAGGTTATTGTCCAGTATTGCCCTCAACGAAATCGGTCCAAACGGAGTCTCGCACGCGATCAAGGTCTTCAAGGATGGTAGACTCTCTAACAACATGGCTGTATCCGTGTCTGGTCGGTTCCCTCGTGAAATATCAAGACTCTTCAGCTCTCGACGACCAACCTCCATCAAAGGGCCCAAGGATTCGATCGGAATGGTATTCCATTGTCGGATCCAGGTGAGATGATCCAGGAATGGACACTGCATTACCAGCATCAGTTGGTCAGTGATCGGCATTGGGCACTCGACCAATGACAGAGTTCGCATCTCATTGAACATCAAGGATGAAGGTGCGGCTCCATATACAGAGGTATGGCGTAACTCGAGTGAGCTCAGTTGTTGACAGTACTCGAACAGCAACTGCAGCTGGGCTGAATCCTTGACCCTCAGACCGGTGAGGACAAGGTGTTTCAACTTGGAAAGATTGGAGATCGCCTTCAAGACCTCATTGATATCTTTTGGTTGTAAACTTCTCTCATTGCTTCCACTGTGGCTGGAATATAGCTGTACATGATGGGCGGGTGTGAACTCGAGTTGGACCAACGTGTCCTTACACAGTTGTAAAATAGGTAATACCTCCAGTGTGATCTTTCCTATGACGAGTGTCTCGATCCCTGTACACTGGGGTGTGATCTGTCGTAGGACGACATTGTTGTCGGCACAGACTAATACCCGGATATGGGACGCGTTCCGCTGCAGGGCAGAGATCATGGGTCGAGACCTGCGCTTGTTGCCATTGAGTAGCTGTCGCTTTGGTAGACTTACACGCTGGAAAAGATGCGGAGTTAGACAGGCGTTCCAGGTCCTGCAAACGAGCACGCAGTGATAGACAGTGGCCTGGCTGAGGTATGGACCGACTTGAAGCAGGATCTCAGGAATGAGCAATGGATGTGGCGGCGGCAAGACGCCTGATGTCGAGATGTCACGTTCAACATTTTCCATGAGCGATGAATCTTTGGGCGAAAGAATGAGGAGAATGAGATTGAAGATTGTAAAGGATATTACCACGCTGCGGAGAGCTCTTAAACATCTGGCCCCAGGTGATGGACCCTTAATTTGGGGTACACAGATTGCAGATTGCGTTTCTGCAGGAACGACGGGTTCACAGTCAGTCGAGCGTTCATGATAACATGAAAATAATATACAAAGTTCCACAGCGAGCAGCGAGCTGATGAGGATACTAGGGTATTTTATTGAGCCCTGCGAGTGCCATCGAAATGCCCGAGGATGAACACCTGAACTTGAGGAACGAGGGAACGTCTAGCGACCGAGGCGATTCGATTACTGGCAACCCTCGACCTTTTTGCACAGCCCCACCAAGAACACGCAACCCAAACAAACCTGCCACAATCAGTTTGTACTTATTTTATTGTATATACCTGACAGGCGGTGTACCAAGACTGCACACCATGCTTGACAACCTGCTGTCTTTGTCTTATCTTTTCTCTATGGAGTAGGCGTTGGATCAGCTGGAGCTGGTACCGGTGCTCCAGTGTTATACGCAAAGAACTTGTACTTCAGGATCAGCGCCAGCACTCCGTGAAAGACAATCACCAGAATCAAAATAATCTTTGCGATCTGCGCCTCCGCCCTCGACAGCACTGGGTACATGTTCCTGATCAGGAACACGCCCGAAAGGCCCGCGCCGATGCCCAACAGGATCCACCGAGCCAGCTCAATCGGGATCACAGACAGGACAGACACCGGGATCCAGATCGTGAGCGCATATCCATACAGCGCCAACATCTCCAGCAGATCCGGCTGACAGCCAAAGTACTTGGTCGCTCCCCAGACCATCAATGGGACCACGAATGCGTAGGTGTAAATCGTGCCGAAGGCAAATGTCATCTGGAAAATGTCGTACGTGTATACCGTGCCGTTCATGTAGGCATTAATAGAGTCGACAATCGATGATGTGACAAACAATACAAAGATCACCGTCGTTGCGATCCAGAAAGGTCCTATGTAGCGCGGAGTTGAAGTGGGTGAAGTGGGACTGTCAGAACTGGAATTGAAGTCTTATTTTTTCTTTTTTTCTTTTTGCTTCAGTTGCTGCTTCATGTTCGTACCATAAAGATCGGGACTACCGCCCATGACTTCCAAAAAGTTATCCTTTGGGATCACACTCGCAAAGCAGCGCTCCAGCACCTAGATCGTCATGGTTAACGCAAATTTGCGGTGGTTAGACTTGTGCAATTTTTTTTTTTTTTTTTTTTTAAAAAAAAAAAAAAAAGACATTGATCTGGTTACACACCGCAGTTGCCTACCTGGGAGGTGTCAACATCAAAGAACTTTGCGTAGTATGCCACTGACCAGATCGGATTATTCACGTTCTGTTCCTGGCTTGGTGTGGCTGGATTAAAAATACCCGATGAGCCGAATCCTATTGTCAGAAAGATGAAAAATATGTGTTGGTAGAGATGTCTGAGTGCGATCCGAGAAATCTTCTCCCTGCGTGCAATATTTCCTACCAGTTGGTCGTGGCTGTGGCGAGCTATTGGCTGAAGACAAGTTTCCTGCGGGGGCAGCTGCGCGCGTATCAGACGAAGCGAAGCCTAAAGCAAGGGTTAAAGCAAAGGCGTCAACGATGTTCTTCTTCGATCCGAGGAATGCGAAATAAGGGGCTTCAATCGTTTCTTTCGTCGATCTGCGGTCCTGGATCAAGAATCTCTCCACACACACACCCCTCTTTTGCCTCTGGTCGAAAGATAGGGACATGTCCTGGACCGAATTGATGTTTCCTCTTATCTGCTGTATTGCAATCTACGCCCAATGATCTGCTTTAGAGATGTTCCTCGAAGCCATGCTCCGCGGGGGAATCCTTCTGACAGCTTCAATTGATTGCACCTTGACAAACAAATGCTTGCTAGCATCTGTTTAGCCATGCGCTGCCCTTCCTCGCCAAAAAGTGCGAAAGGCAGCTCCAGGCAGCACCCTTGAGTCGAGGGATGGTGTGGGTAAAAGATAATGGCTGGATGTGTCTGTCTGTCTCTGTCTTGGCAGGAATGGCTTACTTTGAAATTGAAGCTCGGTGGCGTTATTGAGCTTCGTGGTCGAAGGACATGACAGGAGAGGCAATGTTCGAGCCGGCGGGATGTTTGGAGAAAGGGATGCGAGAATAGAGTCAGGCATTGCGATTGAGTGCGCTGACTACAGCTACGGGCGCCAAGAGGGCTGTTGAAGCCAAGAGCGGAGAGAATGCCTGGCTGAGCGACAGTTCCCTGGACGTTTGTTTCCCTACCTCGTCATCGTCGATCTCGATGGCGCTGTAGGCGCTGCTTTGTGCCATTGTGGGTATGTGATGTGATGCTGGTTAGAGATGTCAGATGATGATGCGTTGGGGATAGGACGTGAATGTGAATGAAGAAAGGGACAGAGGAGCTGGACCATCAAAGCGCGACAATTAATTTTAGCCATGAACCTTATCGCCGAAAGTAGCATGAAACAGGCTCAAATTACGTCACAGGACGTCGTCTGAGCAAGCGCTACATCTTCACAACCTCAGGCAAGCGCTTCCCCTTTCTCTTTCATGTAAACTGGCTGCACTGTGAGACGAAGGCATGGTCCTAGACTGTGTCCTTCTAAGAGTGGGGTGGTCATTGCGGAACCCGCGTCGAGGAGGTCTACCGGCCGGATCGATGATCGCTTGCACTTTATGTCTCCTCTGTAGAAGTAGACCGCCTTTTTTTTTCACTCAAACTGGCTGCACTGTGAGATGAAGGCATGGTCCTAGACTATGTCCTTCTAAGAGTGAGGTGGTCATCGCGGAACCCGCGTCGAGGAGGTCTGCCGGCTGGATCGATGATCACCTGCGCTTTATGTCTCCTCTGTAGAAGTAGATCTGACTTATCGCAACTTGTGCCGAGCCCTGTGATTGGCGAGGAGCAAGTAGAGTCTACATTGACGGAACCTTCGATCTCGGTGCCTCCGGAATCGGTCATACCTTGGCCTGGTTTCTTGGAGAGCGTTCGCGGAATGGATCTCGATCGGACCCCACGCTATCCAAAACCTAAGTTTAGGGATGACAGGACGTTCCGAGTGGAGGAGGAGCTTCATGAAATATTCGCACACGACATTAATGCAGTCGAGCCTTAAACACCTGGAACACGAACCAAAAAATTTATTGTGCTTGGGATTGGCAAACCCGATCTCTTGTGCAGGAGAACGCAGGGTCCTGCTGATGATCTGCAGCCAGTGATGTTCCCGATCGAAATCAAAAGACCGATTATCTTTGATTGTGATGACTTAGTAATGGACTACAATAGTATGCCCTCCGATCCTGCCTCTCGTCGCCGTTGGAAACACCCACTAAGCCAGACGCATGCGTATACAGTCAACTCCCGTTATAATGCCACTCGCTGTACTGACATTTTCCATGTAGTGACACCACTTGAATTTTCATTCTATTTTTTAACTATGCATTTCTTCTCGTTGTAACGACATTCCCATACAATCGCCTATGATGACACCTCCAAATCTCTGTAAAACAAAAGGCGAACCGCGCGGAACACAATCGATGTACAAGTATCCCCCACTATCTCCTTCGATAAAACAGCTCCAACTCTGCTCCAGTGTTACCTATGAGTTATACGAGAGGCGCTTAATGACGACTGGGTAAAGGACATCGCAAGTGAGCAAGAAATGGAGGTATTTCTTTGAAAGTCAAACCCTCAACTCGACAGGCGCGGACATGACAACCAACAGTACAGAGGAAGGAACCCCGTTAAGCGGATCAGGTAAATGCTAAGGTTGGTTGACCAGTGCTCACCTGCAGGGGACGAAGTGGTGTTTATTATAAAATACTAATTACTAACGTCAGTACAACAACAACTAGGCCCAAGGCGCGATCGCAAACTAGGGGTGGGTGTCTCTCGGGTCACCCTGCTGGCATTTGAAAATCTGAAGCTTATTGTGTACCTACCTCCCTTCCAACTTTAAAATAGTGGCGTGCATCCAAAAAAAAAAAAAAAAAAAAAAAAAGTTCTCCTCCTCTCCCTCCATTTCTTCCATCGTTCATACGCGGAGTATGTCAACGCTCAATGCAGGAAGCTGAAGCAGCGTACTCCCCACTTGTCGATACGGACGCTGCTGGAAGTGTACAATCAATCCCGAAGACGTACGAGCAGGAGCCTCAATCGACAATCGACCCATGGGCGGATCTCGAGAAGGCCTCCACCACGCTGGTAAGTCTTTTGACATAATCATGCATTCTTGTTGCTTCATCAACCTCACTGACTTTCGACTGATTACATGGTGTATCTGAGTGATTACATGGTGTATCTGAGTGATCACATGGTGTATCTGACTGACGGATAGCACAATGGAGAGCGCGGTATCCGCCTTCCTGAGATCGCGCACCAATGTCTCACATCAGCTAATGGACATGCTCGTTTACACTAAGCCGTCTCCGTTTGTCTTGTAGGGTGGCGATGAGTTGCATCTTAAACCTCAGAAGTCCCTCGGCCCCAACCCACTTCCCCGCGAGATTTTGTTGCAAAAGCTATGGATGACTGCTACGAAGATGGATACGACAGGAACGAGTTGGTGAGCAAGCGCTTTGCAGGTATGAAGGACACATTCAAAGCGGAAAGGGTGCTTGGTTTGAGGGATGCGACCGAGGAGAAGAAGGCAGATGTTGAAACACGTACATACGACCGACAGTTCACGTTGTTACTTAGGTTTCATAAGATCCTGTAACGATAACAGAGGGAGGCAATGGAGGAGGCAGGAATCTGGGGAATAGGCAGGAACGAATGCCGTTTATTGTACAGGAGAGGAGGGGTAGTCTACAAGGAGGGAGGTGCGGTTATGCAGTGGGGTGAGGTGACTATGAAATGCTGTTGCAGAGGCACGGTGGATATACAGTGACTATGAGACAGTAGACAAAGATAATAAGCTTCAAGGACATCGTGGTATCCGCCTTCACAAAGTTCCAACCAACCTCCCCTCGAACCACTCGTTGCTCTTCAAGATCGCGCACCGATGTCCCACATCAGCAAATGGGGTCCCTTAAGATATCGACGGACACACTCAATCTGAAGGACGTGCTGTAAGTTACAGGGAAGATCACCGACACAATCATCACACTACCCACAACGAAGCACACGATATTGAAGTCCCTAGACAGGAAGTCTGTCTATGTTCTACTCAGTTTCCTGGTAAGCAAACCTCTTTCACCCAATAAGTAATCGTTCTCAAGGGATGATTATCGTTGACGCTAATTTCTGGTATGTCAATAGAACTATCTTGGTAACCTCGGCTCAAGAGCAATCGATGCCAGCGAGGTCGCAATGGCGTTGGCAGACGAAGAGAGGTTTAAACAGCAGATCGAACACATGAAACCCACCACGTTCACGGAAAGGAAGACGTTCCAACAAACAGCAGATCGAACACATGAAACCCACCACGTTCACGGAAAGGAAGACGTTCCAACAATCCATCATACACTCGCCGTCTAGAAAACGCACTTGAACGCTTGAATCATGAGCGTCGGATCAGTTGCTACGCAGGACTTTGATTGTCGTCATTAGCAAAGAATAAAGGTTCACGAGATGTTTGCTCACTCACTCACTATGGGAAGAGTAATATAGACCGAGGAGAGAGGAAAAGTACGGACTGAGAGTAACCAGATGGTGTATCTCATTGCGAACTTTGATACGGAGAATGGTGCGTACATGTCCGTCGCTGTTTATTTTTCCCTTTGTCTGCGGTCCGAGTACTGTGAAGCTGTGTGATTTACAAGAGTCGTACTATTATCGACATTGAATTCCGGGTACTCGCTTTTAATGGCATCTTGCGGTCCCAGCAATGTTGTAGAGTTCGTATCCGTGGTCCATGTAAAGCGTCGGTCGGGCTCTGGGAGAACATGAACCTCCAACTCGATACCTGCATGATCGAAAAGTTGGTAGCACTTCCGAGCGAGCATATGTTGCGATTATAGTCGTTTCGGGACACAATTCCGAGAACTGTCAACTGCGTCTGCGCGACTTTGAGGGTGGCGAGGATGTCTTGAACGTTGTCTACAAGAAACTGACCCCTGGAAATTGGTCTCCACGCGCCTTTCAAGCTCTTGGCTCGAGCTCCCTCAGGTGGTTTTTCGCGGATTCCAAAGTCGCCCTCCAGCGCTCTTCTCGAGCAGCTGTGGTGAGGACTGTATCTAGCGGGATCGCCATCAAGATACAGTACCAGCATAGCCTGGGGCCCAAACTTGGATATTTCATTCGCCAGATTACCATGGGCAACCTCCATCGGAAATGAGGAATAGGTGGAAAAAACACGTCCCAAGGACGTCGACACGGATGGTCGAGAGTTGCACGAGAGGGCCGAGGTGGGTTTGAATGGACGACCAGTATCAAAGGAGGGGTTCTAACCCATTCTTCGACAGGAAGACCCAGAAGCCTTCCACGAACAATCTTATGGAGAGCAAGGCTAGCACAAAACATTAAAGAAATACCATTTGGGGATTGAGCACAATGTGCGCGCAGATTTTCTCGTCTACGTGTTGCAGGGAGCGATGAATACTGAGTTCCGAGTTACACACTACCAGTTCAAGAGGGGGGCTTTTACTTATCGAGCTATCACGGCACGACAAGGAATTGGGTGTCACTGTTTCAAAAGCACAGAAGCCAATTAATTTCATTTTGCAGATAATGGGTTAGATCGTTCTCTGGAATCAGAGACAAACCTACTTCAGTCCTGTTCATGCGCCGATTACACAGAATTCCCTGTAAACATCTCTATCTCGTCGCAGCGACTTCGAGATCTACTACGGATAACACGGAGGATTGTGGCCTAAATCTAGAGGACATCATTTCCGAATGCTTAGCATTGCAATTGAAGACGTCAAGAGCCGAGGGCTCCGAAGCAAGGTAGAGAAAACGGGACAGGGCGAATTGAAGGACTTGTGGATGAAGCTGTGCATGAAAATTCAAGGCGCTACTTTTCTTTCTATCACCGACGTCACTTTTGGGGATAAGAGATTCATTCCTCCATCTTGTTAATTCCATCCGCTCCTAGATTACTCTTCAATCCCTCCTTGCCCGAACATGATTGCATACCTCTCCGAATTTGACACCCAGCTGTCTACAACTTACGATGCAGCCCTCAAGTCTGGCCAACTGATCTTCACCTCCTCGGAGACCGTGAAGTCCAAGGAGACCGAGTACAATATCGACGTATGTCCCCGCTTGCTCTGCAATTGTTCACTGCATCCAAGAGTCGACAGATAAAGCTCAATTTGCTCAATTGATGTCGCTCTATACACACTTTCTGCAGTGTGACATCTGCTACGCACCGGCACTAGCCAAGAAGCCGCACGGTATTCTTCTCACGGTGGAGGCCGACCCAAGGCCAAAATTGGATCGCCCTTCCACACCTGTGATCCAGAAGGTCGAAAAGGCCAACCCGTTCCTGCCCCATACTCCGGCCCTCTATGTTGCGGACGCGAGCGAAGAGCACAAGATTCTACTGAACAAATTCTGTATCGTGCCCAGACATTTCCTAGTTGTCACCAAAGGTAAAGGATTTGAACAGAATTGAGTGGAGGCGAAGGCAAGAAGGCAATGGAGGCTCGGAAGACTTAGCTTTTTTTTTTTCGGACACAGATTTTCACCCACAAACAGAGCCTTTGACTCCTGATGACATGATGGCGATCTGGAATTCGATTATGGCTCTTAGGAACAGTCGAGACGCCGTCGCGTTCTACAATTGCGGAACGCGTTCTGGGGCGAGCCAGCCTCATAAACATATGCAGATCATCCCTCTCGAGGCTCCCTCGCCCATCGCGATCCTCGTTCGGGAGTGCTCAAAGCGTCAGCATGGAAAGAAGGAGAACCGGCCAGGTAAGAAGCAGAGCTATTCCATCAAAAACACAGCTGTTTCCTCTCGCCGAAAACTAGGTCAAGATCATTTATTTATTTATTTTTTCCTCTCTTTCTAGGTGACGTATTCTCGGTTCCGTACAACTGCATCAACCACGTTATCCTTCTGCCCGCTGCGGAACATACCTCCAAGAGCCAAGAGGACATCCTTCTAGAGGCCTATATCACACTCATGGATGCCATGCTCATGTCCATCCGTGCATACGCTGAACAAGGACACGTCTCGGATGAGGAACGCAAACTCTGCACCAATACTGCCTATAATTGGATCATGACCACTGAATTCATGATGATCGTTCCCCGGAAACAAGAATCCTCCAAAATGATCAATGGCGTTGCGTTGGATATTAACTCGTTGGGATTTGCGGGCATGGTGTTGGCAAAGACGAAGAGAGAGTTGGAGATGGTCAAGGATAGAGGCGTGGTCACAGTGGTGGCAGAGACTGGGTTCTCCTTTGGATTTGAGGGACGGTCACCGGAAGAGGAGGCAAAGAGAGCAGAGGAGCAGGCCAAGTTGGAGCAACAGATGAGCAACGTCTTGTTAAATCTTTAGAAGAGATGTCATCTTTATATCTTGGAAAAAAACTCCAGATAGAAATATATACTTGTAATTTTATTCCATTCGCAAGTATATGTTAGACTTGGGATCCTGAAGTGTCAAACCGAAGCTCGAGTCTGCAAGGACGACGCTGTTGTAGGGGAGCTGGACCCATGCGGAAGAAACTTTCCAACAGTCAAGGACAATTTTTTCTTGATCGATTGGAATCGGCGATGAGTAAGACCTTGTTTCGGGCTATTGTCATTCAAGTCATCATCATCGCTATTGCACGTGGCAACGTCGTTCTGATGCGCCTCGATATCGTTTGGCGAAAATAAAACATGTGATTCCACACTGCCACTTCTGCCGCCGCAGCCATTGTACATATTCTCTGGAGTGTGCATCGGCAGTTCGGGGCCGAGTCCTGCCACCTGCGCTAGCTCACGAAGAGACGGCAAATCAACGCGTCGCGTGTAACTGAAGGATGCATTGATCGGTGGTGAGGGTGTTGCATGTGGAGGAATCTGGATTGGGGAAGGTCTTTGCTCCTCGACCCGATATTCCAAGTTGGGTAAGGGCTGAGGTTGGGACTGAACCAGAGGTTGATCGTACTGAGACTGAGCGCTACGAGGTGGCGAAAGATCAGTGTCCAACACCGCCACGTTCTGCGGTCGAGACGAGTCTCTAAAAATTGAAACTGTCTGATCAGCGTCCGATTGGCCCTGCGGTGGCAACTCTTTGTTCCTTTGGCGCACATAGCTTGAACATGTCGCCACCGATGCGCTATCACTATGATATGGACCCGGGGAGGAAGTGTCGGAAGCAGGCGCCTGATTGAACGAATTATTGCCATGTTGATCGTTCTCGTTGCCCATCAACATTTCCTTCCACTTGTTCTCTTCTTCATGATGGACCTTTGAATCTCCTTGTGGCTGGTCGAGGTTAGATGTTGAAGAACCAAGGACACCATTCCAGGATCCGAATGATACCTGTGAGGAATTATGTTTTGCGGGGCTACCAGGCGCATTTTGGTAGCAACTTTTTTCCTGTCGCAGATGGTACTGTGGTAGTGTTGTCGTCGGCTTAACAGGTGGGTTGATCGATTCTTTGATTTCGGTGCTACCCTTGGCTTCGTCGCCGTGACGATGACGGCAGTCTCTCAAAAAGTTCAGCTCACTGCCCTGGCCTTCATGCCAGTTGTTATTAGTGGGCCGACATGGAAGGTCATCGAAAAGCCTACTGCCGTTCCTCCGTGGCCTCGCGAAACTTGGCAAAGGAACCACAAACTCGACTTTATCTTTCTTCACCACAGCTGTACACCCAGCTTTGTACACACCGCTTGTCCCATCGACCGTGCCGTCGACACCACCAAGGCTGACGAGTGGTCGATTACCGTGATTCAGCAGTTCGGAAATGGCAATTTCCAGTAACACTCTTCGCTCGTGCTCGCTTGCGGATACTACAGTTGCCGCCGAGTGACTATCGTGGGAATACAAACTCGTTCTATGTTCGTGATCACCAATATCAGTAACATCTCTGAGTCGGTAGGGTCCATTGGAGCGACTGCTTGCGGTAACTCCATCGTAAGCGGCAAATGAGCTAACCGACGTCATGGCAGTAGCCCCAGCTGAGGACTCCATGCTATTGCTGATAGGAGGAGAAGTAAACCCATGATGTCCTGTCAAGCGAGCCCAGCTGGATTTGGTCTTTGTAGCGCCAGGGTGCGGTAGGAGTGAAATGGATCGACGTAAGGATTGCGTTGGAATCTTTGGCATTGTCGGTGTCTTCAGTACATCTGGTGTATTCGTAAACTTATCCTCAAATGACTCCATCTGAACTTGACCCTCCTCGAGTCCTATTTCTCGCTCCAAAGGCATCGAGTCGTTACCACCATCTGTAGCACCATTGCTGTCGCCGTAAATCACGGGTCCCAGAACGAAGATAGGATTGTCATGTCTGTTGTTGTTGGTTTGAATAGGCGCCGGTCTGCGTTTTCGGAAGAATGCTCGGAGTGGGCTCTTGGGCGTCTCTTGTCCACTTTGACCAAAGTTGGGGTGCGGAGACGGTGTTGGGGCCTGCATAGTGGCGGTGTTGTCTAGTTCAAGCGGAGTCTCTGCGTGGTCGACGATCTCTAGCCCTGGATTAGGGACAAACAGCACGCCCGACTTGTTGCGATGCAGTATTCAGGAACAATACGGAGGGAGGCAGATATGAAAGTTGGCTGTCGTTGATGGAGGGTGAAGAACAAAAGAAAAAGGTTGATAGTTTTCTTTGTTGGCGCGTCCTTTCATATTTATATGTCTGTCAGTCCACTTGTGTCCCATATGAAAAAAGGAGACAAAAAAAATGTGGGTTAACGCGTTTCGCCTCCTTTTGCTTTCAATTGTATGTTTTTGTGTTCACGCGAAGAGGCTGTGCAGCTTGGTGATTATTGATGCACAAAATGAGTGTACAAATTCAGGCAACAATGAAACAAGAAGGCTTCCATGCCCCACAATGGACACATGAAAGTAACAAGGGGAAGCACGCGAATTTTGTTTTTTCACTTTGTTGGGATCCCCCTCTTTGAATGATTTTTTTATCCTTCTATTTTGTTTAAGCACAAATATCCTACGCAGAGCGGATATTTTCCATTTGGGGTTGTCTCCAATTTACTGGTTACTACGCGTCCATGGCTGCCAATTCGGTCGCCAAGCGATTGTACACCTTTTGATCATTCTCCAACGCCATCTGTAGCACCATCAGATTGTCCATGTTATTCGAGAGCTGGCGTCTTCTCAACCCTTCTCTCTCCACCAGCACGGGGTCTGCGTCATTCAAAGTTGGCGAGCTCGGAGACGAAGTCGTTGACATCTCTGGCCAGGAGGGTCTTTTGACATGACCAGAGGGACTAACTGGCGCACCACCATTCTCGTCATCGTATCTGTTTTGGCCTTGCAAATCCAAAGCCTTGGAATCCAAAGATGAAGCGAGGGAACTTTCGATCCCCACAATGTCACAGACGGGCTCGAAACTAGAAGGCATCGTGGTTTTGTAACTGGCAATGCGGTCCTTGTTGAAAGTAATTCGTTCAGAGACCTTTTTCATCTCTTGCTCGATTTCAGTGCGTCGCGATGACATGTTTTCCCCTTTTTGTTTTTGATCTTTGATATATGAGAAGGGAAAAAAAACGCGTGAAAGTTTAGACGACTGAAAGTGAATAGATGCACAAAAGAAAAAAAAAACGCGTGCTGTGGTTATGAAGACGCGATTGTATAGATCACATCCACCAATGAAGTTGTGGATTCATTTTTTTTTTTACATGTCGCGGTTCCTGTGTGATGTGGTTTGTGTGAGGTGAAGTTGCAAAAGATGAGGAAGCGAGAGGTGAGGGGAAAAAAGAAAGAGAAGAGAAAGAGCGAGCGGTTCCTAGGGATTCATTTTACACGCGTCGTTTATTGTCATCACCAGAACTGAAAAAAAAGTAAGGGAAAACTAGCTTGACGCGTAATTGGCAAGAGCTTTTTCGTTCCGATTCTATACCAGCAAAAGGACCGACGCTCGCTTGTGTATCCCCCCTCAAACTTCACCAGAGAGAAAAAAAAACTGCACAAAAGTACTATTGTATTCCCTATTTCTATTCGGTCGCTACCAACATCTCATAAGCCTTCATATGCTTTTCCAAATCCTTCTCTGCCTCGACCAAAAGCATTTTTGCAAGCTGCTTCGCGTATTCCCGCTTCAATTGCCTGGGATTCGCATCATCAGAATACACTCCATTCGATGCAGTGGTTACCATATTAGTTGTGGTATTGGAATTGGGCTCGGTCCTAGTTTCTCCCAAATCCAAAGAGGATGCATCCGAGGAGTGCTGGCATTCAATGACACTGCTCATCTCGAATAGAGCTCTTTGCCATGGACTGTCAACGTCTTCGCTTTCAAACGCACATTCGTTTTCGGGATCGGGATCTTCAGTCAATTTGGTTAGGAGCTTGACTCGGGATTGGGCCTCAGAGATGTAGTCTAGGATTTCCTTCATTTCGGGGGACACTTGGTTGTCGGTCATCGGAACATGCTCAGCAGGGGAAGACATGATATTTGAGGGAGTTTTTCAAGAATGAGGGAAGGGGGGGATGTGTGATATTGGTGAAGAGGTAAAAACAAATAACGCAGAAAACAAAGACAGAAAACAGGTCATTTTATGTTACAGCAAAGCACGAAAAAAAAAAACGCGCTTTTTGGTTTCGTGCAGGAAAATGGTCGAACGTTCATTGTCACTTTTGTTCCTTCATTCCACGGCCAGTCAAAAATCTAGTCCATGTTTTTTTGCCACAGCTCCTCTTCTTTCACCATTTTAGGTATTGCTCTTTATTGACTTCAGTTCGCAAGTTTTTACACAGCAGACTCCTCTTTGAATTGAATCGTCTCTATCGCCAACAATTCAATCAAAGCATCATACGCCTTATCCAACTGCATTTTCGCAGTTTTCAAACTCTCCTCTGCGCGCTTGATCTCCTTTTCTTTCCTCGTCCTCTCATCGGACACAGGGTCGTGAAGTATACCATCGCTCATGATGACATTGTGCAGTCGTTCGTCGATCTGTAGAGAACTTAGGAGTTGGCAATGACCCTCGGGGCTGGAAGAACTGAGTAGGCACTCGAGGACCCGAATCCTGGCTCGAAGGGTGGAGATGCGTCCTTCAAGTTCCCTCCCCTCGGGAGACGTTGTAATGAATCCGGGTCTTGGCATGCTGATAGTAGAAATGGAACACAAAACGGTGTCTTTTGGTCTTTTTGTTTTGTTTTGTTTTTTGTTTTTGTACTTTGGAGACAGGTTATAATGTAAGTGGATGGATGAAGAGTGAAAAAGGTAAAGATGTTTGAACATTTGTGTGCGCTTTTTTCAGTACACTCGTGTCTAGTGAAAGGGTCAACGATGATGGCATGAGCATTCCATAGGCTGAATGAACCGGTCCTTTCCACAAGGACGTGACCGATGCCAAAAAAAAAATCAAGGATAAACCACTACTTTCGTTTCAGAACGCGAGACGTTTTTCACTTTTATTTATTTTTTTTTGCCATTTCGGATTTGGAGTTTTTTTTTTTCTACGCAAGCCGTTTCATTTCTTCTAAAATCTTGCCGATTCTTTGATAATCCTCCAAGAGACCTACATTTTTTGTCAATAAGAAAGAACGGATATGGTTTTTTTTAGCAGCATACAAAAAAAGCAAAGCATCCCAGAGTCCACTGCAACTTGAAAAGCAGTTTTGTGCAACTTACTCTTGACATCACTTAATCGAAGATCTCCTGAATCTGTGCATGCCATGAACTGGAACTGTGGTCCCTCTGAGCTCCTCACGTATTCTAATACTCGGTTCTTTTTTTTTTAAAAAAAAAAAAAAAAAAAAAAAAGACGCGTCAGGAAACATGAAAATAGAGTACTAAACATGGCGTAAAAAATAAAATGATACACCTGCCTTCAAACTCACTTTAGCAGCATGCTCCATAGCACTATCATGCAAACTCGACTTTTCTGTAGCAACAGCTGTTCCATCAACACTCAACGTCGTCACATCACTCGTCACTCCCGCAGGACTCACTAATCCCGCCAATCCCTTATCATGACCACCCACCTCTTCTTTCACTATTGCCTTCTTTCTTTCCTCCTCCGCTGCTGCATTCGCTGCCGCTGTTGCTGCCAACGATGAAGCTGCTGACATGGCCCTCGTTCCTCGATTCTGCTTGTTCTGATTACTAACAAACGTCAACCCCGCGTCCGCCGTCGTCAGAAGCCTACCAAAGAATTTGGAATATCCATCCTGAACCACATCCGAGATCACTTTAATGCCTTCCTCGGCCACCCCGACAATCTCCTGACTGACTTTATGGCCGAGCGCTTTAGTGTGGTCAATGCCTTCTTGAAAGTTCATGAGTGGTGTTGGAGGGTGGTTGGACTTTCCAGCGGTGACTTGGATGTCGGAAACGTCACTGGATCGTTAGGAATGGAGAACTTAAGTTAGAAGGGTACTTTCTTGCAGATCAAATTCTTTCTTTTCAAGAGTCTCGGCCATCTTTTTTTTTCTCCTTTTTTTTTTTTTCTTTTTACCTCAGGACTCTGATGTCGCTTGACAGTCCTAGTGCTTTGGGATCCAGTGTCTCCAGGAAAGATACCACGGCCATCTATCAGGTTTAAAGAACCGGTAATAGGTCTTAGTAGAGTAGAAACATGGGAATAAAAATAAGTCTGCCAGTAGACCTATGCACCCACCATGTTCGTAAGACAGTAAGCCAGCTCTCCGTTGAGCTGGTCTTGGACTTTAAACCGCTGAATATACCTAATAGACATGAAAATCACTCGTGTCAGTCAAACGTGTACGTTCTATCACCAAACACACGAAGCATACAACATTGGATTTTGTCTCTGTTTCTTACCTAAGATTAGAGATGAGCATGGGTGGATTACTCTTGACTACACTAAAGATCAGCAGTGGCAAAAGCACGTCTGCGCTGTACTGTTTCCTCGACGTGGTCGATGACGTTGCGGCATTGGCTGCAGAAGCTGTGGATGCAGTTGCTGTGGTAGTGGTTTCTGCCGTTGTTGGTGGAGCTGCCGTTTCAAGGATGGCAGGTGACAGCGCTGTACCGGATTCTGGTTCTGGGCTCTTTGGCAGCTCTACATTGGCAGGGTTGACTTGGGTTGTGTCCGATTCCTTCTTGTCCAAGCGTTCGCTCATTGCTGTGGCATTTTTTTCAATATCGTCCTTAGAATCTACGACTTTTTGATCCTCACCCTCGGTCTCTTTCTCCCCGCTCCCCATAGCTGGCTTCTCCTCAGCGGTCACCGGTTTTGCTGCATCAGCGACCTGTCTGTCCGCTTCAGTTGCAGCCTGTGACGGTCTATCGTATCCTTCGTCCATGGGGATCTTTGGTGAGAGGGTTGCAGGTTCAGGAATATTCCCATCCATAAGAATCTTGGGTATACTGAGTCGCTTGCTTCTGCGTCTCGCCGTCATCGGAGTAACATCCGCTTTATCTATAGACCCTTCATTTTCCACGTTACTGGACGAAGCATCGTTTGTTTCCTCCACCTCAACAAGCAAGTCCTGTACCGCTGGTTCTCTGTTTAATGCGTCTAGGATATGGGAGATAGAGCTGTGAGTCAAATACTAAACATTTCCATATCATTGATGATTGTAGACCAGCAGTTTTTTTGAAGCTTACCCACTACGACGCGATGCGAAGACAATATAACGTTCATCTTGTCAGAAGGCGACTTGACAGTCGCCAGTTTTTGCATTTCTAGAAACGGTCGGACAAAGAAAACAGTTATTAGTCAAGCTGGTCGCCAGGACCCAAAGAAAAGACGCTTCATCCACTGCGAAAGAAAAAAAAAAAAAAAGGATGAGAATCCTTACCGACGCCGCCCTCCCGAACGACTTGTGCAATATGCTCCACATCTTCCGGATGTTCCAGCACGAAGCCCAGATGCTCCAATGTCAAGTCTAAAAAGTTTAATGCCGCGATCTTGGCCTGAAGTTGCTCGTCCTGCAAGAAATCCTGCTTGTTTATTCCATGAGCCGAGTGTGGGAAAATGATGTGGTACATCTCTCTGCAGAGCCATGCCTCGACCCACTGTTGCATCTCATCGAAATCCTGGTCACTCCAGCGATGTTTGAGTCCAGACACTGACCCGTAGACTTCGAAACGGTGGCGAACGTCGTCGTATTTCCTTTGGAATTCGTTGGCGTATTTGTCGGTGGTAGACAGTGGACTCCTCTTTAGCTTCACTATAAAGCTACAGAATACTATTGATGAGTCATTCCTTTTAGAGTCTGCATAACATGGAAAAACTCTCCTATTTGAATACACTCCTACCTCTCCAAATCCCTGAGAGTACTATCCCATTCCAGCGGGATATCTGATGCAATTTTGGGCAGTTTGGGTAGTGGTGTTGCGTCCCTGTCGTCTAATATATTCATCGAACGCACAGAACTCGAAGAACTCGCAGTCCTTCTCGCCGCAGACCTATCTTTCACCATTGCAAGACCCGTCGCCAACGGTACAATCGGAGTCGGTGTTGAATTGTCTCCCTCTGGCAGTGGGATGATCCTGTCGACTAAAAGTGCATGGATTGATCCTACTGATTCTACAAAAATCACGACAGGTCTCTTGCTTGAGTTTACCAGTTTTAGTTCATGACTCGATGAATCTGGCCCCTCGGATCCTGATTCTGATTTTGAGATGTTATCAAAGAAGGAGCGTTTGGTGGGCCCAGAAGCATCCGACGCAATCGTACCAAAATCCTGTCCAGAAGCCAAACCTAGGATAACGATCGAGGACGAGGCCGGTTTAAGCACACCCCGGATTCCACTGAGTGTGACAAAGAGTGATTCGCCATGATTGCCCTCTGGGATGATGACGTGGTCCTCAAAAGTCGCCCTGGTCGGTGTTGGCTCTTCTGTCGATGCCGCACATGTTGGGAGAGCGAGAATAGCCTACAGAAAACAGAAACCCCCTTTTGTACCGTAAGCGCTTTTGAGCAAAGAAAAAAGACATCGGGCGCAGCAAACCTTTTTTTTAAATGCTTGCCTTCTTTGTAACCAACATCCGAATGATGTCCGCAAGTTCAATTGGATGCTCTTGAATTCGTTTCAGCATCTGATATGCCTGCGTACCCTGAGCCATCAACGTCACATCCTTCGCTGTCGGCTCCTCGTTCTCCTTACTGCTCGCTGTCGACCCACTCCTCTCTCGTGCTGACTGCACCGTACTATTATCCGCTATGCTGCTTGGTCGGCGACCCAGAATCGGAGTCGAAAAGATGCTATCCTTTGAAAGAATGGAGGACCGACCCATTGTCGAGGAACTGGTGGCGCGCCTGCTTGACTGACCTGGTATGGGTGACGATCCTGACGAAACTGTCGCTGCACGTCGCGAGAAAGAGGCTACAGGCAGTGTTGACGGAGACGACGATGTATTCGAGACGGATGGTGATAATGGATCTTCAAACGCGTCTACGGTTTCCCCCTGCTCCCCGTCACGGTCATCGGCGTTGGTGCCGAAAGGATGGGTTAGCGGGTCTGAACCTCTTCCACTTCGGAGGGATGCAGCATCTCGCAAGGGTGTCTCTGTGGGTAAGGTGGACGATGAGGTACGACCCTGGTTCGCGGTTCGGGAGCGTGTGAGCCCGTCAAAGAAAGATAGCCCCGGGATGTTCTGCATTGACGAGGAAATGGTCTGAAGGGTCTGATGAGCGATGGCGTTTCCATGATTAACATCCTGCTGGGCCATTTACTGGCGTGCCCTTCCATGCACATTAACTGTTGTGACTGTCCAAAAGGGACACACAGCCCACGCAGGCAAAATTATTGGGTCGCGTTCATGTTGAGACAGTTTCTGGCTTGGCATTCATTATCTCTATATTCATGTATACAAGGGCAATTGGCGTAATGTGTTCATCTTGTTGATTTATACAAAAACAAATGCCAAATGGATATATCTACACTAGGAAATGAAAAATGGAACCAAGAAACAAAAAATACGAGGACAAGATAGAAGACAAAAAAGAAAAAAAAAAGAAAAAA
>MU617184.1:0-19901 GCA_025201705.1 Dissophora ornata
CTTGGGATCCTTTTGAGTAGGTAATGTAAGGTCCCAATGGTGCAAAAAACAAAAAAAAAAAAAGAAGAAGCATAGAGGAGAACGTGACATCAGCACGACACATCAGCACATTTGGACCTTTGGACCGACTTTTTGTTTTCGCAACAGCTTTTACTCTTTTTGCCAACGTCGCCCAAACGCCATAGAACGATCACACCATGGCTGAGCCTGGTAGTTCCTCATCACCGAGGATTAATGTTGCGAGCCAGTTTCTGTCCCCTTCTCCTTCACCAAGGACACCCCCGCCACAGGCCTGGGGTAGTTCTGGTAGCAAGAACCGAGGCAAGTGCATGTTCAATTATTCTTAGTGCGATCGCATCCTTCCGCTGAAAGTTTTCGAACTGGTAATCAATTGAGCATCCGCTCGAATTCTGAGAATAACCGATTTCCCTGGCTCTTTTTTTTTTTTGGGAACACAACTCTAGAACTCAACAATGATGCCCGCTACCGAAAATATGCCATGCTTGTGGAAAGGAATTTACAGTCGTTTGATAGTGTGAACGAGTGGGCGGACGTCAATCCGTTCTTGATAAAGATCATGAAGGTAGGAGCGTCTTGCCAAGGACGGGAAGAATTCTTGGCAATTCGCCGTTGATAGAGTAACGATGTACCTTACATGCGAACCAACACCTTTTGGATGTATACATCGCCCTTTTTTTTTTTTTTTTTTTTTTTTTTTTTTGCCACGTTTCATCCGCGGATCATCCAGTCATTCCAAGCTTATCCGCAGTATACCGTCATCCCTCGAAGTCTCACAGTTGCCAAGAGACTTGCACAATGCTTGAACCCAGCTATACCTGCAGGCGTCCATGGAAAAACTCTGGAAGTTTACGCATATGTTCTCCAGACCATTGGCGTAAGGACTTGTCTCCACTGCTGAAAATCGATAATGATGCACGACAACGCCAAGGATTCTCGTCCAAACTCATGCTTTGACATTTTTTTTCCCCCGACGGAATAGCCAGATCAATTGGCAGAAGACATTGTGCTATGGTCCTACGGGTTATTCCCCTTTCTACAGTACGCGTCCTTGTCAGTTAAAGTATGAAGAGAAGCAACAACAAATGGAGCGACACTAAAACCGATGGCTGTTTGATCATTATCCGTTGAAACTAACGGAAAGGAACATACCGCCATTAGCCTCAATTGCTCGATATTTACGAAAAGTACTATATGCCCCTGAAAGACCGTCTCAAGCCTTGTTTGAAGAGCTTTATCATTGGATTACTTCCAGGACTGGACGAGGAAGGAACCGAGTTCTTCAACAAAGTGCTCAAAGTCATCGACAATCTGCGGAAGGCTGTAGACGAGACATTCTTCTTCCAGTGCATGTGGTTGATTCTGATCACATCCCCTCCACATCGAGGTTTCGCACTTCAGTACCTCAAAAGAAGCATGCCTGTGCTTACCAACACGGAAGGTAAGGCGAAGTAGCCGACCACTCATTAATTGCTGCGAATGTAACGCTGGAGTCGTTCTTGTATAATATGATCCGCTCCCCATTTTGAGCTAACGATATATTCATTTTTTTTTGGTCCGCCAATCCTAGACGTCGCATTTGTGCTGGGCGATGATGCAGGGCTTATGGTCAGGGCGTTCTCGGCGACGGTGGTGGATTCGCAGCTTCTTGTTCAGCGTGACATGCTGGACTTGATGGTTGTACACTTCCCTATTTGCGATGAGTACGTGAAGGAGGCGAATGAAAGGATCGACCAGGTGCTTATCAATGAAATTTACTCTGGAGCATAGCTAACATGTACTATTTTGTTGTAGATTGATCGAAGAGAACGATCTTATAATCCTTGTAAAGGCAGCAGTGGGTGTAGTCCTTCGCAAAGACATGTCTTTGAATCGAAGATTGTATGCCTGGCTTCTAGGTATGCGGCTGGAACAATAGGGTGTCGATGGATGTCATTAGCTGAACCTTTGTGTCTAATGACCGACCTTTCATTCGTTCCTAGGCCCACAAGAAGGGGAAAAGAAAGTGTTTGACGGGTCCGCCAAGACTGCACTGATTGCTGGACTGCAGGTAATAAGCATTGTACTTTTGAACAAACCTTTTGAGAGCAAAGCACTTTTGCACGGTACAGGTCTAACTATTGTCGCTATCTGTCATTTCTAGAGCATATTGCTGTCCGATGTTGAGGAACTTCAGGAGAACCAGAAGCCCTATCGCGTATTTGTGTCTCTGTTAGATGAATGGGATATTGGACATCCCGTGATCGAAGCGGTGTTCCTTGACGCCTTGCGTTCATTAAAGCGTCACGTGGATTCAGGCAACCATGGGGCCGAGGTATGTTACTAAAATATGCAAGGTTCATTCGTGGAATACACCCGGCATCAACAAATTCTGACTATTGTCATTCTGCAGCTCATTCAAACAGCCACCATGTGGATCGATATGACAGACCCTTATCTCATCTGGAAGAAACTCTCGGAGGCAATCTACGACAATTTCCCAGCAGAACCTGGCAAAGAGACGTATGCACTGGACCTGGCTATGTTCTTCCTGGACTCATTCAAGTTGAGCGATGAGGAGATGCAACACATACACATCCCCATGTTTTTACTCTTCCTTCTCACAAGGATTCAGGTATCAGGAATTGATTGCAGTGCTCGTTTTTGAAATGCTGGTTCTACATGTGTTATAAGGATCTAACATATAATACATGTTGCCATTTACAGGACATTGTCGCGAAGGATAGACTGCTGATGTATGCGGATCAAGTTGATAAAGCACTCTTGTTATGCTCGATGCTTTTTCGACACATACCTGCTTCTGTCTTTGCACCAAAGGTGGTCCAACAATTGCAGGCACCACAACTATCGCGCGCCCCAATGTCAAAGCCGTCGACACCGACACCATCAGTATCACGTGGCACATCAGATAATGTAGAGAGCCAGCAAACGAAAACGAAGATTATAACATTCCACGCTGGCATGAGTGCCAAGGAGTATATTGAAGAATTCTACATGCTCCGACCTCAGAAGGCGGAGGATGTCGATAGTTCGACTACTAAAGAGTACACAGGAATCAAGGGTCAGGCATTGACACAAGTCGCGTTGTCACTTATTGAGGACTTCATCTGCAACGCTCTGGATGTTTGCATGGGCGACAGCGGGAAGGCGCACACGCAGATACTGAGATCAATGATCCAGAAGGCTTGCAAGATCATTTTAACTCTCTCAAAGTACCGGACTCCTCCAAACACGCCAGAAGACTACTTCTCGGGACCATGGATTGAAAAGATGCGCATGGCATCACACAAGGTAGGCTCGAGTGTGAATGAGTCTGCCATTTGCTTGTTCTGGATACCACCACAAGTCTAGGTACTAAACAATATATCGCTCTTTCTAGGTGGACGACTTTGTAATTATTGACGCGCTGGTGATGACCATGGTTGAGTTGACTGTTGATCTCAAGGTGATTCCTCCAAACATTCTGGATAATCGAGAACATATGCGACCGATCGTAGACAGGCTATGGACTTTCCTTGCCGAAGATTACATGCATTTCCACCTCCGGGCGTCTCAACTTATCTGGATGCTTCGGGACGTGACAGTGATGAGCCACGAAGTAGAGACTGCCGTCGCCTCGTACTTGGTCTCGGAGAATACGAAAACCCGGATAGACTCTTTCCAGAAGTTTGGTGTTTTCTGGCGACTATCAGGTACCGATCTCAACCACTTCCATCTCAGCGTAACTTGTTGTATAATGAATTGTTTGTGTCTGACATCATAGGTTTTCGCATTCATAGCTGATATCCAACACGACGCGGTGGCATTTGTGCGGCCAATGATGCTGATGTTGGACTCGCTCAGCAGCACCAACCCGTCTAATAGAAGAGCAGGAGAAACTTGGATCCGAAACAACCTCATATCGTACTCTAGACTGCTGGATCCACTCTTGCTTGTGCTCTACGACCAGACCATTGTTAGACAGCAAACCGAGGAAACATTCCATAACGAATACTTCCCAGTGTACTACTACATCCGGAATTTCAACCAAGCACAGGTCCAGTATGTCTTCAACGCCTTGCTTACTATCTTCCGGTTCGGAGGAATCAACTTTCTCTGGTCAATACGGCACTCAAAGATTCCGGTCGATATGGTCCCAGCAGTCGCAGAAATTGTTGGTTGCACAGGTAAGCGGACTTGGCTCGGTGTGTTTATTAGCTCACAGATGAAGCGCAAGGATATCGATTTTTTTTAACATGGCTCTTTTCCTTTTGCAAATTAGACCCGAAAGTGCCGCCAACGTACTTGGATTGCTTTGTGCGATCAGCATTAAGGTAGCGCGACGATAATGGCAGTCGACATGACCCTTTTTGGAGATGACTGGGATAATTGGAAGCTTGACTAACATGTCGTAATGATAAACCATGGATAGGTTCATTGAGAGCGAACCCGCGAGTGACTACAAGTCGATGTTGAGCTTGAACGAAGAGGTTCATATGGTGGCGGCCGACTTTCTGCAATCCATCATCTCCAAGATCGACTTTATCGACACCAACCTGCTGGCCATAATCTACAAGACCGCGATCAACAAAATGCTTTACTGCATCAACCACGGTCGTCTGGATCTCCAGAATCGTCTCCTTCATCTGCTGAATGCCACTGTCTTCATGGAAATTGCTTATACCAAAAAGAACCACCCCCCAGCACATCCTCCTCAGAATGCGGCGATGACGCGGGACGCCTCCATATCGACTTTTGATAGTTCCTCGGGGTCCAGTCAATCGACAAGGGGGGATACGAATGAAGCTGTATTCCGCACTGTGGGCTCTTCACCATTGTTTGTTAAGACGGTCTTTGATGCGCTCTCTGTACCATCGAACCGACCGATCCTTCAATCCTGGATGGATTTTTTGACGGTCGCGCTCCCATTTTTGACCAACAACTTCAGGAGAGTCTTGCTACCAGTGATTCAGTGTCTCTGCGACCAGATCCTGAGAAGTCGTGCGTGCTTGCTTGACGCCTATGGTGGACAGGATAAGAACGTTGCTGGATCTCCAAGTTTGACAGACCAGGATTTGATGATCTTCTTGGCGGGACTGGAGAAACTGCTGACCTTCAGTTTGAAAGACGCTCGTCTTGGAGAGGAGGCGGACAGTGTTCACAAGCAAGAGTGGAGCGATGGTCTTAGAGGGAAGCCTGGACTTGTTGCCAATGTGCTCAGTATTGAGGTGCATCCCAGTGATTCGTTCCAAGAGAATAAGGTAAAAAAAAATGGCGCTGATTTGCCTTTGGTCCGCTTGTTTGTTCAAACATGGTCCATTAATTCCTTTCGGTCTCGTCATATAGGCCAGAGACACAGTTCTGTTCAACATTGTGGGCATCATCCAGATTTTTGTCGAGCTTTGGTCCGTATTTGACCGAAAGAACTTCCCCGACATGCCAGAGACAGAGGATGTGTCACTTCAGTTTGTCGGCGACCGTGTCCGCGCAAGAGTAAAGCGCATCCTGTTGGGACTATACAAAGCTGACCAGTCCAAAGTCACAGAAGCATTTGTGGATCTGTTTTTGGCAGAGAACCCTAATGCACTGGATGTAGAAGGCCAAAAGTTTGATCCAGAATACAGGACCATCGACATTCTGAGCGCCATACCAGGAGTGTCGCCGTTGGCGATTTTCCTGACGTTGATTGAAAGTATCCGAGTCAGGACTCAAGGCATGACGCCTGTAGGAACCAAACGACCCAGTCCCCGGATTAGCAAAGCGTACGTTTCTTGTGCCCTGCACATTGGTATCTGACTAAGATGGCGACTAGTAGTATGGTGGGAGGGGATGAAAATGCTAACGTTGTAGTCTTGTGTTGTTTTTAGCACGGATATTGTAATGCTACGCTTCTTGGAGATCTACTGCACTTATTTGCCATCGTCAGATTCACTTGTGGAGGTGTGGCCGTCGTGCCTGAATTTCATCCGCGAGTACTTCCCTCAAGCCACGAACTACAAATACGCGTTCCCATCAGTGCTCCGCGTCATGACTGTGCTCTGCGACCGTCTCTCTCAAACGGTCTACTTTGAAGATAAGAAGATCAGACGTGATGCATTGGATCTTTACCAGCGCGTCTTGGAACAGTGTGTGTTGATTGCGGGTCGTTCATTTGATCAAGGCTGGATACGCAGCAGAAATCCACAGGATTTGGAGATTCTGGAAGGAATCGATGACTCGAGAGAATATGCGAGACCTCCTGCGTCCAATACGTCGGCGGAGCGGACAGGAAGGACGAAAGAGGAAGTGTTAATTCAGCAGATTTTGGTCAGTCTGTGCCAAATGGTGATACCGAGCATGCGGAAGATCTTGCAGGATCCGGAGCGAGTGACCACATCGATTACGAATTTGATGTATTATGTGGTTGCGCCGTCGTTGAAGTCCCGTGTGGGGGTGAATGACTCCTCCGTGGATCTACTGTGTGAGATCTCAAAGATCCCGTTTGTGTATCGGACATGGCGCAAGGAAGCATGGGATGCGTTCTTGGATAATCGCTTCTTCGCGATGGGACCTGCTGCGGCCAAGAAGTGGCGTTCGTTAGTCCAGACGGCCATGGTCACCGAGAAGGAACGACTTACGGAACTTCTTAGTGAGTTTTTTTTGGTACCTTTGCTCTAGTGTCGATATGTGCATATGTGCAGGTTACTAACGTGCGGCTTTCGGTCAACACTTCAGGTCGGATGTCGACTTCAGCAATGATGTTCGCTAGCCGTGACCAGGATTCGCTGAACAGGGCGCTGATGTTACGTCGACTGGCGTTTGTCATCTGGTGTGGCACCGTAGACCAATATCTACCACAGTTGCCCAATATCCAGGAGAAACTCGTTGAATTGCTCAAGCTCCCCTCTACTGAGCTGGTGCACCCAGAGGTAACTATTAAATTTTAATGTTGGACTCATAAATTGAAGAGTTTACATCGGATGGATAACTAAATGTACTCTTCTAAATAGATCTATCTCTGTCTCCGAGTCCTGCTTTGCCGAATCTCAAGTGAACACTTGAACAACTTTTGGCCAGTGTTGCTGACCGAACTTGTAAGAAAAAACTATCCCCCCTTCCCCCCCCGTATCTATCGCAAGTCCATTGACGTTACCATTTGGTGCTGCTACATTGTTGCTGATCTTCAAATGCGTCTTTGTTATTCCAATAGATCCAACTATTCGACCTGTTCTTGACGGATGAAAACGAACGACCAGAGCAAGTCAACCTCTTTTTGTCGGCATGCAAGTTCCTAGACCTGCTCTTTGTCCTCGATAATGGCCACTGCTTCATGTGAGTCTGCTCTTTCAAAAAAATTCAAAAAAATGAAGAAACAAAAAGAATGTGGTTTGGCTTCCAGCTTTTTTTTTTTTTTTTTTTTTTGGAGTTGACCCGTTAACTAACAAAAATGGTTATGCATTCGTTCACTTAATGGTAGCCATCAATGGATCTTTATTTCTGACGCGATCCGCAAAGCAGTGATGCATTCGCCTATGGGAGAAGGCATGCCGCATGCACTGATGGACCGACTGGGCAAGAAACTCTTTGAGGAGGCGCCTTTCGATGGCTACGCCGGTACAAATCCCACCGCCGCCACCACCAACATCACAACGAATGCTGGCCCTCCTACATCGTCGTCATCCTCCTCCTCCACTGCACTCACAGGCTTGGACCAGAGTCGCTCTCAGCAGACATCAGTGCTGTTGGAAGAAGACCGCTGGTCGACCGAGAATGATATTCTTGAACAAATGTCCTTTATGCTACAGCAGGATCCTTTCGCGACAGAATCAACCCTTTCACTGCCGCTCTCAACCAACTCGACGACAGGTGGTACGTCACTGGCCAGTCAGATGGACAATAGACGCCAGCAAGTGTCTTCTGGCGATCAGCAGCAGCAGCAGCAGGTACAGCCAAGAGCGGGTACAAAAACGTTGAAGCGACCGATGCTGACGATGCGGTCGATCCAGAGTGTTCGCGAGCTCGAGTTCTTCTTGACGCACGTGGCTCAGTACGTATACTATACAACCTACACGCTCGCCAAACCCGATACACAGTTCATAGAGGCGTTGATTGAACGCGATATGCTTGGCGGCATCGGATTAGAAGAGTAGAATAATCAGTCCAAGAAAAAAAAAATGAAAAAAATGAGGGGGGGTCATGACACAGTTGAAAGTGGTGGAATGAATCGAAGAAAAAATAAATTCCGCGCGACTGTAAAAATGGGGAAAGCTTTTATGTCGAGGCAGAATACTACATACTACGCGTTACAAGGAAAAACTTTTTTTTTTTTTTTATGGGTGGGGGGATTTTTTTTCTTTTCTTTTCTGTCACATCCGTCCCCGACCGCTTCGTCCACCGATCATGGGTTGCTGCTGCTGCTGCTGCTGGTGTTGTTGTTGTTGTTGCTGTTGTTGCTGTTGTTGTTGTTGTTGTTGTTGCTGTGCATGCTGCTGCTGCTGCTGCTGTTGTTGTTGTTGTTGTTGTTGTTGTTGTTGTTGTTGTTGTTGTTGCTGATGACCTGTCCGGTAATTGGCATTGTGGGCGGCAGCCGCTGCCATGGCATGATGGTTATTATGATTGTAGTTGCTCAGGGTGTGCTGCTGATGATGCAGATGGGAGGACGTTGTCAGCGATGGATGGATTCCTACAACTGCCGTTGCAACAGCCTTACGGCTCAGAAGCCTTGCTTGAGCCGCCATGAACTCCTCCTCCGAAGGTTCATTATAGATATAGCCCCGCTGTTGCTGTTGTTGCTGCTGCTGTTGTTGTTGTTGTTGCTGCTGTTGATGTTGCTGCTGGTATTGTTGTTGCTGCTGCTGCTGCTGCTGCTGCTGCTGGTGATGCTGTTGCTGTTGCTGTTGCTGTTGAAGGTGGTGTTGAGGCACGGCTGATCCAGAAGAAGATGCTGCTGAGGCCGATGTTCCGATGCCAGAGTCATGTTGTGCATTCTTCTTGGACTTTTTCTCCTTCTTTGGCTTCTTTGCCGAGTACTTTGCCAACATTGCATCCATCATGCCCTGTCGATTCTTATTGTTCTGCATCATCATCAACTGCAACTCTCTCTCCGATCCTGGTTCTGGTGGCTGTTCGTCCGGTTCTGTGCTCGCATGCTTCCGCTTTGTCGACGCCTGCTTCTTCAATCGCTCCAGTCCCAGCTCCTTCCAGAGCTGCTCCGCTTCAGCAGCCTCGGCTTCAGCCTCCCGCTTCCGTCTCGCCGCTGCCTTTTGATCTACGACAGGGCCGCCAAAGGCCTTGTACTTGCGTGCAACCTTGGCATCGATCGCGCTCTGAATCATATTTCTGAATCGCTCCTCGTCTACATACGTGCACACAGGCACCGCCGACAGGATTCCATCCATGTCTCCACGATATGTGACATATGCCTGAATTACATCCCGCTTTTCCTCGTCCGAGAATCGATAAGTCCGTTCAAACTCCTTGATCGTTGACTCGTTTACAATACCGGACCAAAGTTCTCTAAAGTAGGCATCCCATCCTCCTGCTGCCTGGCCCTGTGCTCCAAATCCTGCCATGCCATCCTCTGACACGTCTCCAGTCTCATCGTACACTCGTCTCCTTGGAGGGTCACCCAGGACTGCGTACGCAAAACCGAGACGTTGGAACCGAGCTGTTGCCTGGTCTCGTTCGGCGTCTGTGCTGTTGGGAGGCTGTTTATCGGGATGGTACGCAAGCGCAAGTTTGTAATAGGCTTTCTTGATTGTCGCCTGGTCTGCATCCTTGTTGACATTAAGACAGGTGTAAAGTGACACCTCAGGATCGTAGAGTGCGAATGAGGTGACCTTCGGCATGGTGGCAACGCAATCCGCTATTATTATTTTTTTTTGTTGTTGTTGTTGTGTCGTTGATGAATTTGATGAATGAAAGGAGGTCGCGTCCGGTAGACAAAGCGGTGTTAAAATAGGGCGGGAAGCCAGCATAATCAAAAGTGTTGAAGAGAATGGAAGAAAAAAAAACCAACGCGTACCTCTCCACGACGTGCAATATATTAAGCCCCGAGAAAGAGTTTCCCGTTCGTTGGTACAGGGGTAGCCGGGGGGGGTAGGGGGGAAAGGAAAAAAAAGGGCGATGCGTAACGGCAAGCTGGTCTGGAAAGGGAAATATGTATACTCAGTCAGTCCCAATGAGATATGCTGCAAGTTCTTAGGAACCACTTCTTTGTTTTGCTCCATCGTCGGTAGAGTGTACATAACTCTCGCACCTCGCTCTCGCTCTCTTCACAAACCTTTTGCTCTTTCCTTTGAAATTTATTGTTTCTTTTTATTGTCAGGTCCAGAGTACGTGCAGTCAAACGGCAATCAGACAGTGCAAGGCAGGTAATGTGCGATGAAGAGAAGAATGGGCGATGATGGTCAAAAACAATGCCTGATGCAAAAGGGGTAAGTTGAAGTCAAACAAAAAAAAAATAAAGGGTTGCAAAAAAAACTATATTTTTTTTTTTTTGCTATAGCTTTGGGCGCACGTGATCAATCAATCCACTTTGAGCGTCTTCTTCAGGAACCGGCGCGCGTACATCACAAGACCAATACTGACCAGCGTCAGGACGACGCCCGTTGCCAGCTCACCACCTTGTGATGCTGGAGACGTCACATTGTACAATCGCAGGCCTATAGGATCCCATCTATCACATCATATCGTCACCACAAAGGAGCACTAATTAGAGTCTGGAATCAGAGCCACTAAAAGCCTACAATCAGCAAGCGTTCTCGACTTACGTGCTCTCGGTCCAGGTGGGCTTGGATGCGTCTTTGATATAGAAGCTATTATCCTCGGCCATGGCAATACCCAGGCCAAACGCATCGTGATACCGCGTAAGCGACGTGACACACTGATCGCCCACGCAAAACTCGCTTGCGCTACATTGCACTTGTCCAGGGCGTGAGCTACAGCCTGTCACAGGAGACGATGTTGCGTTCCTGACACTAGTGATGTTCGCGAGAAAGCTCCAGGCAAAGATCGGGAACGGCTGCGACTGACTGTATATCGTCCCTGCGTAATGCGGCAAACGCGTTGGGGGGTATGGTGAGGCCGTGACTTTAACAAGGATGCAGTAAAAAGAGGCAGTACGAGTTTCGTTAGTTGACAGAACACGTCCACAAAATCCTGCATCCAGTATATACAACTTTTCTTACCATTCAGATAGTTGTCGACCAGAGGGCAAGAGTAGTTTAGAGTCATGCACAGCAATAGGTCCTGAATCAACTGGCTGTTGACCTGGATACTTCCGATGGCTTGTTGCTGTGCTTGAGTCATTAAAGTTGCATCACTCACTCCTTGCGCTTGCAGCCAAGCAGTTTTTGAGATGACAGAGGCTGCCTGTTGAATTGCGTTGATCGTATTCACAGGGTCCCACGAATCGTCCAGGTCCTGGCTTGTAAACGAACTCATCTGCTTTTGGTAGTCTGTCAAGACAACAGTTGGGATGGAGCCACGAGATTTCAAAAAGGCCATGGCGCTTGAAGGGGGCAATCCTCTTTGAGTACCATCCGCGTTGGCTGCTTGGACCGGAACTGTTGAGTTGATCGCTGTAGTAGAATTGCCTAAAGTGCCACCAGCCTGAACAACCAGCTTCAAAAGCGCCGCTGATACGGTGGGCTGCAAGCTGTCGATGTGGCCATAGAGGGTTGGCGTGGCGACAGCAGGCGAGGTAATACCGCCGACTTGACCAACTTCCAAAATAGAGTCGATGTTTGCAGGATTGATCCGCTGAAAGTCCAGATCTGAAAAGAAGGGGAATAGACATCCAGAGCCTGTTGTGGATGGTTTGATACAGTTCACAGGATTTGAGATATCCTGGACAAATCGCTGCGATCCGCTGAGTCCCCATGCCTCTGCTGTGAAAAGGGTATATAGGATGTGTTTTGGCATGGAATCCAACGAAATAGACGACTAGTGGCAAACAATGTGACAACATATAAGTCATTATAAGTCATCATAACGATATTCTAAGCAAGGCAAGAGTCAGTCCATAATCAGAGACCGCCATCTTACCCGGCTTAATGCCTCCGCGACTGCAAGTAGAGTCACCATTCCTGTCACAGACGACTCGACGCCAAGAGTGAGGTCGTGGAATAGCGAACGGGAGTCCATTGCGGCGGAAACGACGACAATAGGTTTACCGTCAGTCGAAGAGATATTGACAGAGGGCGTCGACCACACAGAAGCTCCTCCAACTGGTGTGCACCATCCTGTATATTATGAAAACAAATGCATATTAGATCATCCATCGTGCACTATACTAGCTCATCGTGGGATTGAATACAGCCGAGACTTGACTTACCTTTGCGGAGACATGTTGCTGTATCCTGGGCACCCCACATGAGAGAATGGAACTGCAATGCCTTCAGAGGATAGTTGGTATAGTTCTTTAACTGATTCATGGTAGCAGCTTGGATGACAGCGCTGTTCTCACCCAAAGCATTCCAGGCATAGATTGGAAAATCAAATTGCTGATAGAGCAATCCTGTCCCAGTTGGATTCCATTGGTATTGACTCGAGGCATTAGCGTAGAGACCGAACTCGCAGTTGGGGCATGTCGAGTCTGGTGAACCGATGTTTGCTGGTCGGGCTGCTGGGACGTATGCGGCATCCGTTCCATTGAGAACAGCAATGATCGATGTAAGTTTCTTCGTAGACCTTAATGCATCTACGTTTGAGCTATCGACAAAGGACAGACAAGGTTCTTTCATCAACGATTGCTCAATTGCATCAAACTACTTGCGCCTCCTGCTTCATTTTGCTAGCCTCCCTGTTACCTTGTAAGCAGCCAGTATGGCATGACCACTGTGTATTTGTCCTTAAGGCCTTGATTGGACGCAAACAGCTGAATGTCGCTTTGGGTATCCGTTCTGTAGAGCACTCCTGATGCCGCGTTCACGGCTGTCATGACGGGAAGAGGGGTTCAGGTACATGCGTTCAGTTTTCATACATCGATGATACGTACGTCCGACCACTTCCAAAGCCTGTGCTTCAATTGCTCGACGTTGCTTACACTGACACCCGATGACTCCTGTGGCGTTCAACAGGCGGACACAGGGGAAGGACTGAACGTCGGTGTAAATAGTGTCATAGACATCCTGCGCGTTTGCGAGAGCACAGACTATCATGAAAGATGGACAGGGGTCAATAGAGTTCTCTTTGGTGTTGTCCTCTGTGCCAGACGAGGGACGGTAATCTCATCTCGAGCACTCACTGGCTGTCAGGCCAATGGCCAGCCTACTAAGGATCCTGCTGGTCCTAGGCCTTGTGGCATCCATGCTTTGCGAGTTGAAATGTGGTTGCGGTGATTTGAAGAGATGGAGATGAGAGAAGAGCGCGCGCACGCTCTGTGCTGCCCTGAGTGGGCAAAGCTCATTTATTGTCAAACCAGTCCCTGTTCAAATTAAGGGCCTCTGTCTCCCTCTTGGCTGCTGCATAGGACATGGAGTGCATGGATCGGCACGATCGCTGCTCCCCGTCGTCTTCTCACCCAGCAATGATCCCGATTCGACGCACAGCCCTCGTCCTCTCCAGGACCTGGAACTCGGCCCAGTTGGCAACATACACCACCCGCTCCAACGGCGCAGCATTCCTCAACAACCTCGACTTTCTTGCCCCCGCTCCCTCGTCCCGATCTTCTTCCCCCGCTCCGTCCCAACCTACCCTATTCCAACAGACAAAGTCAAATGCGCAAAGGCAACAGACCCCACATGGCGTCAAAAGAGACTTTTTAAAGGGCTCTTTTTTATCCTCGCAACGCGATGCTGACGATTTCGACAGCGACCTCTCCTCAGCCAGCGGAAAGAGCAGGCGCGCCAACTCGCTGGAGGACTTGGGAAAGCGTCCCGCCTTGGACAGGGCCCGCCGCGATGAAGAGATTGACTCTCAGTGGATCCAGTATATCACACCTGAGGGCAAGCGGGTCGAGAAGACTCTTTCCTCCGTCTTGAAGACTTTTGACCGTTCAGAGTTCTTCTTGATCGAGGTTGATTCAAGGTCATATCCACCGGTCTGCAAACTGGCTACGAAGAGGGAGCTGTACGAAAAGGCAAAGCACGCTAAACAGGCCAAGAAATCGAACGTGCTTCAGACGAAGGAACTGCAGCTTAATTGGGGGACAGATGCGCACGACCTATCGCACAAGCTGTCAAAATGCAGGGGATTCCTTGAAAAGGGATACCGACTAGATGTACAGATCAATGGCAAGAAGGGCAAGAGCACCACCCCACAGGAACGGGAGGCGGTCCTAGAGAGGGTAAAAGCTGAATTCGAGCCAGTGGCAAAGTACGTGAAGCAGCCAGAGTGGGTCAAGGCTACGACGGTGACCATGTTTCTTCAAGGCATTACCAAAAAGGCCGAGAGGCCGCAGAAGCAGGAACAGCAGGAACAGCAAGAATAATGTCGTCGCGCGCAGAAGCAAAATAAAAAGACAGAATAGACGAATGTAACAAGGACCAACGCATGATGTTTCTTCATGTTTGCAAGCAAAATACAATGGACATCTACATATCAATATCCATTCCTTTGGAAATAAGCCTCGAGTGCACTCTGCTCTACTGGAGGAGATCCCGCGATCATCAGCGGAGCATCGTCCTCAATATCCTCCTCCTCATCATTGTCTACGACCAGCTGGTGGCCAAGCATCCGGCTCTCATATATCCGTCGATTGACGCTTTTGTACTTTGGATTGTCGATCTGTGTCTTGTAGTACCGTAGGGCATCGTCGAGCGGCAAGTGATCTGTCAGGTTTCGACGCTGCATGACCGAAAGGCAGTGTTTGGAATCCATCTGGAGATCCAGAATGTTAGGGTTACCGGCACCAGGAGAGAATCCAATACGGAGAGAGTACTCGGGCGAGTTGGGAGACTTGATATTTTCACCGGGAACAGGTGAATCTACAGGGGAGTTTGAGCTGCTGAGTGGCCCTGATGGCCCACTTCTCTCGTACAGTTCGAATGTGATCTGGGTCAGGTCTAAAGCAGCAGATAGAAGACGCGTCTTGTAAGTTTTCTCTATCTGCGACAGGTAGTACTGAAAAAGATACCAAAAACAAAACTTACAATCCAGCTCTGGGATCTTGCTCTTGCTGACTTTGGTTGGAAAGCCAGAGAGATACACGATGTTGAGTAGCGTGTGAACGTGGGATTCTACAAGACCAACACACCGACGTGTTAGTTTCTGCTTTAAAAAGGCTACCTTGCGTTCGCTTTTGCAAGGCAACTTACCTTTTGTGAAATACAGTCTGGTACAAGGAGCAGCATCTGGACGTTTGCACGACTCCAGATCCTCGACAATCCGCTTGACCAGTGGCAAACTAGTCAGCAATCCAATTTCAAGACGGTCTTCCTCGCTAATGCCATACTCGAGCGGCGCCACAAAGTCGAATAGAATTTTGGCCTTCGAGTACAGGTCCTTGATAGGGCCTAGCCCTTCACTCGATTCCCCATCCACAAAAATGTTCTCCAGAAACACTCTGTTATGCAACGCGTCATACTTGAGCGAATCATAGAGCTCTGACACCTTGGATGGGTCAAACTCATTCAGGTCTCCATCCGCAAACTCGCCAAAGATCTTTTCCCAGCGCTCATAAAACAGAGACGGACTTTCGTAACAGCACCACGACTTTTGCATAGACTCGATGTCGAGTAACTTGAAATTCTTTCGCATGGTCTCGCGAAGTGTTCTCATGGCCGTGATCATATCTTGAACCAGCTCTCTTGGATCCGCTGTTTCTTTTGGCCAAAGTCGCTTGATTTCCTCTGCTTGGTCAGGCTGAAAGAGTCCAAAGAGTTCCTTCTTGACAGCATCCGCCTTTTCCTTGGCTGCGTTGCTATCGTCTAGCATCTCCTTACGGATCAATAGCATGTCTTTAGGGACTTCGCGAATATCCAGGAACCGCTGGGTGAACAACTCAGCAGTTGCGCGAACACGACGTTCCGAAGAGGTAAAGATCTTGACATCATCCAGGACATGCCTGTTCATGATCAACAAGTCCTTGCGAAGGTTGTCCCCTAGATCTCTAGATTGGTATTTTGCCGCATGAGTGAACTAGAGTAAGACCATGTCAGTATCAGTAAAAATACTAGCGTAACAAACCCCTTCATCGTCGATAATCAATATCGACTAACCTCCCCGCCCCATTTGACAATGATCTGTAGCTTCACGGACTTGAAATCGCCCTCTTCATCCTTTGTAATTTTCGGCTTGACCTGAACTTTGGTCCCTGGCAAACCTGACTTCTTGTCGAGAATGTTTTTGAGCAGCATCAGCTTGTTGCTGTCCTCAAGCCCTTCTTCCATGGCCTGCTCAGCTGCTGCAGAAACAAGCTTTAGGTCCTTGGCCATTCGAATAATGACCTCCTCACCTCCACCGTTCAGCAGCTCTCTAAAAGGCGCTGAGCTGAACGTGAACTTCATCTTTTGCTTGGGTGTTCGATCCGCGTGGCGGAAGACAGAGACAAAGGCCTTTAGTCTCCAGGAATTTTCAGCGCTCAATTCCTTTGGGAATACAACTTCAGACAGTTTGCGTTGGCGCGCGTTGCGGAGAAAGACATCCTGCAGGATGCCGGAGCAGTTATTGTAGTAGTAATTGTTGCCCTTAACAAAGGACCAGCCGTTGACATCGATCACATACGATTTGCCGTGGACACGGAGCAAATCGAATCCGCAGACACGTTGACCAAAGACCTTGCAGATCCCTGCTGCCATTTTTTTCTCCTCCTGGCTGAGTTGGGCGACATAGCGAATCTCCTTTCCATCCGTATTCCTGCGCACATGACCATCCACGACTGGAGATCTATTGCAGTTGCAGTGAAGATTCTCCGTGTCAATTGAAGCTCTTTCCGCAGCTGGCGCCTTAGGCGATATTGACCAAGCGCTTACTTTCTGGTCTCGGCATGCACGAACTGATCACCAATGGTGTAGATCTTGATATCCTCAGCATTGTCGACATCCATAAACTCTTCGTAGATATAAGAGCCGTCTGTCCTGGGCATATTTAGATCGGGGTCATATTCGCTCGACTTGTTGGCGACCTATGTTGAATGGAGATAAAAGATCACGCACTTCAGAAATACGCCACCACAAAAGAAAATAGAAAAAAAACAAGCTCGCCTCTAGTCACAGTATACTGTTCCCCAACACGTACCTTGCGGAACAACCGCCTGGCCCCACCTCCTGTCGAGGAATGATAATAGATATGGATATTGTGATCCTCTCCTGAGACAGGCTTCTCCACAAAGGGTTTGGTCATGATCTGGTCCCCAATCTGAATTGTGTCTTGATCAATGATCTTGAACTCTGGCACAGGTCGCTCTTGCAGAACGCTCACCCCTCGCAACTTCAATTTCTGGAGGACTCGCTCATCTAGCTGAGGGCCACCATCCCGGTCCATGGTCAATCGCTTTGGCGTCTCAATGCCAATTTGATCGAGGATCTCAAGCACCAGTCGTCGATCCCAGAGAACGGTCTGCATGTCAACTTCGTTGACACAGAAGGGCGTCCTGAGCTTGACGTACTCGATCGCCTTGCGAAGAGGGAATCCCTTTGAGAAGAAGGAGATGAAAAAGTCGCACGCGGGCCATGCTTTGACATCTGGTTCGTGTAAATGCATGTGTTAGTAGCTGCTATGACCAGCCTATCGCATCGTCGCAAGAACGAACGCGCCTCCTTATTTGACCTTTTGTGGTTCCTAATCTCAACTCAAATTCTCCGTCCCCTCGCCCACCGTACCTTCATCGAGAATGCACTTGTCTCCAAAAATGATGGCCTCAAAAGGTCCACTGGTCAAGAGTCGATCCAGAATATTGCGCATGGGCTTGGATCGGGCCTTGTCGTCCATTGCACACACACCAATGATGTCTGGACGATAGGGAGGAGGGAAAAAAAATGTTCGGTCAGGGGGAGATAAGTAAACCGTCGGTTCGTTTGTAAAACCAATCAAGACCTTACATTTTTTGCGCTGATACATCGGTCCGGGTGGGAAGGTTGGCGAAAGCAAACTGTAGGAGCTGGGGCTGATCGACAAAAAGTCGACATCGGGATCGTTGTCGAGTCGGGCAGCAATGGACCGGCCAAAGGACCTTGGGAGAGTGGACCCATTGCTAATCTGACGACTGTCCATTGCACAGCAGGAGAGGATGAGTAAATGAAATGGGAGTTGAAGTAGAGAGTGAAAGAGGGAAAAGAGGGGAGAGAAGAAGAAGCAGAAGAGGAGGGAGAATTGGCAAGAGAAAGAATAGGACCCAATGCTGGGCAAGGGGTCTTTTTTTTGTTCTTCCCAGCAGCAACGTGCGACAGAAACGAGCGGTCAAGTGGTTCGAACTCTGCCCTGCGCGACACGCGCGCGTGCAGCGGCAACTGGATGTGGTGCATCGAACCATCGTCCCATGTCTCTCGTATTTGCGGGAAGGACGAAGGAAGACATTCTCCTGCCGCCGTTTCTTCTTCTCTTCTGTGGGCTCCTTTCTGGGGGGGTGTCTCCTGGGTGCTGCTGACCCCGAATGATTGGATCAGCAGCACAACGACCGATCCAGGTTGCTGCGCTGTTGTTGCACAAGAGCAGGGACACAACCATTGTCCGTCTTGCAGCGAGCGTTGAACCCCAGCCTCCCCCTTATTGCTCAGCAAGAGCACGCGACAACGCGTACACGCGGGCGTAGACAGGGGGAGAAACCGATAAACTGGTGTCTGCACGCACACACACCTGCTGCAGCGCCATGCACCCAAGCCTCGCTTGACTCGAACATAAATCTTCCCATCAGCCTAGCGCGCCCCATTTTCTCCTTTTCTTTCCTTTCTCTCCTCCGTTCTCTCACCGTCACCCGCGCCACAGCACAACCAACGCCACAGTATCCAACGGATCAAAGTACACGACATGGCTGCTGAAAAGAAATCGCCCGCAAGAGTCGAGCTCCTCAGGATCGCCAGGAAGCACCAGAAAAGAGGCAAGACTCTATCTATCCCATCATCGCAGCTTTTGTACCTGGAGTGGGCATACTCTAACAGCTCGCTATCCATCCCCTCGTCTTTGCGACATCGATCATTGCTTAGTCATGGCACTGGGCTTGCGCTTTCAAGCAACCCCATCACTATCTCTCCTGCCCTCTTCAGCATCGACAGCGATAGCAGCAACATCGAACCTTCCTCACACCCCAACAAAACTCACCCCCGACGCACCAAGATCTGTTTCTCCAGAGCCCTCTCGTTCTACATCACATTTACCATATCCCTCAGCTCCGAAACAACTTCGACTCACACATGACGCACTTGGCGATCTCATCCACCGACTTGAACGGGATCCCGGCAACAATAGCCCTACGTTGATCATGCCCGAAGATCTTGGACGGCTAAAGACGTGTAGCCAGGCGTTCCTCACAGCTGCATATAGTTGTCTTTACATGGCAACCAAGATGTCATGCGTCTCAGAGGAGAGTAGTTGGGTTGGATCAGGTCTGGCAAAGAGCGGTGGCAGCACGAACAGGAGTTCTTTCGTAGAGCGAGACTGGGCCAACGGTCGCCTCTATTATGAAGGTATTTTACAGCAACGAAAAAAAAGACAAAAATGAGTATTCGCTCCTTTGCCATTGCCCCAATGCAACTTTCTTTTTATTTGTGAATCAACTTCAACAGGGCGTGATCACCTTAAGATTTTTTTTAAAAAAAAAAAATGTTGCACTGGACTTTACCATGTATCCTCTAGCACACTATATCTTTCGCCTTGGACTGGAGGATATGATCGCTTTCATGAAAACCGAGCCTGCGACATTGGCGCTTTTCACATCATTCGAGCAGTCTATGAGGGATCTTAAACTGGAAGGAGATGCCCATGTAAAATAAAACGAGGTTTTACCATGACCTTTTTTATTCTATTTATTTATTTTTTTTTTTTTT